>PVJH01009884.1:0-76590 GCA_004026705.1 Nesogale talazaci | reverse complement strand
GCTAAGATTTAAATGCTATTTCTCTCATTAATGGACTCATACAATATTTGTCCTTTTGTGAATGGCCAACTTTACTCAGCATGATGTTTTATGTTTTCATCATTCTGTTTTAGGGATGAACTGCATCCCATTTTGTGTTTGTCCCATGATTCTTAATCCATTCTTGCACTATTGACCCTTTGGACTGCTTCCAGCTTCTTGGTGCTCTGAATTGTGCTGCTATTGTTGCCACGCTTGTTGTGCCTCTTATTTCTTTAGAGTATATGCCTAAGTGGCATTTCTTGATCATGTTGGATTTCAAGTCTCAGTTATTTTAAGTATTGCTATATCATTTTCCACAGAGGTTGTAAATCTTTCCAAGTTCATCAACATCACAATGAGTTCCATCCTCTTCACAGTCTCTCTAGCAATTATATTCTGAGTTTTTACTTTTTAATTGGACTAGAACTGAGTGTAATGTGGTATCTCATTGTGTTTTTGTGACTCCCAGATTTCTAATGATTGTGAGCATTTTTTCACATGTTTTTTAGTCCTTTGTACTTCATTTTTTGGTGAACTGTCTTTTCATATCTTTTATCCCCTTCTTAATTGGGTTGTTTTTTAATGGGCTGTTGCAGTATTTTGGTAATTAAACCCTTGTTGGATGTATTGCTTTTTCCCAGACTGTAGTCTTTTGTTTTGATGAAGCCTTTAAATATGCATACATGAGGTCATTTTATCATGTCCTAATCATCTATTTTATCCTCTGCTGTGTGTGCCTCCTTTATTATACTTGGTAGTCTATGTATAGACCCTGCTATAGGATCCTCAAATTTGTTTCCACTATTTTTGTGGCATCACTGCCCTCTGGTGGTGGGAGTAGGAGGCCCAGCCTTTGCTCCTGTGGAGCTGCTGCTGGATTTGAACCTCTGAGTGGGCCGCAGTCCTGCGCACAACCACTACACCACTGGGGCTCAGCCCTGTTTCCACCTTTTAATTGATGATCCTCATAGTTCTGGTGTTTATATTTAGGTCTTTAATCCATCTTAAGTTTGCTTTTTTGCTCATGGGCAGAGATACAGGTCTTATTTCATCTTTCTGCATATAGAAATCTGGTTTGGAGCTCCAATGGCATAGTGGTTGTTCGCGGGACTGTGGCCCAATGGGATGGGGGTTCAATTCCAGCAGTGGCTTCACAGGAGCAAACGCTGGGCATCCTACTCCCACCACCAGAGGGCAGTGATGACCCCCCCCAAAAAAAATGCCAAAATAAAAAAAGAGAAATCTGCTTTTTTCATTAAAGAGGCTACTTTGTCCCACTGGATAATTCTAAGTATTTTGTTAAAGTTAGTTGCCTGCAGGCTGCCGTCTTTATGATTCTTTTGCTATTTTTCTGCGTTCCTGTAGCCAGCAAATACCCTTGCTCGCTCCAGTACTGGAAAAATCGGTCAGGAGAGTTGTGACCCTCTATCTACTGGCTTGTTTTGAGGGACAATGACAAAAGGGACTCCTTTGGCAGGTGTTGCTGCTCTTTTATTTTAATAAGTTTTTGTCTATTTTGATCAAACAAAACAGTTCTGATATTCTAGGGGACTCAAATTGTGTTTTTTTAAATATTATTTGAATTTAGGGACTGAACACAAATCTAAATATGGCACGTTCAGCACTGTAAGGTGGGTAGGGTAAGGTTTCCCAATGAAATTCTCATAGGACAACACTTGTTACCATAGAAGAATGGGCAGATGCATTGTCATGCTAGAGAAATGAATTCCTTGACACCATTTTCCTGGCCTTTTTCTGACCAATGAAGTGCTCTGAAAACTTCATAATAAAGCCCCATGATTTTTCTGTGTGTGTCCATTGAGAAATTCTGCTTCTGATACCCCAAAATGATCACAATAGTCTTCTGTACTAATCTCTCTGTTTTGAATTTAGGTGGTCTAGAAGATTCTTCTGATAACCACTGGCTTCATTGCACTTTACTCCCTGAGTTGTATTGGTAAATCAAGACTTGTCTCCAGTTACAAATATTCCATAAAATCTTCATTAGCTTTCTTATTACTGAAAAGACTCTTTTAGCTAGCTGATCTTCAATAACAGTATAGAACCAAAAGCTTGTTGGGGCCAACTAGCTTGCTTAAACTTGAAAATACCAAAACACGTGAGATTTTTAAAAGATAGTAGCTCTCCCATCCATATTAATTCTGCAGTCCTTTTCTACCAGTTTCTGGACTCCAGCCATAGCTTTGCTATTTTTCAAGGGTAATGACCTTCCCTCTCTTGAATCATCAAAGACAGGTCTTTCCTGTCTTCCTTACAATACTTGATCCACCTAAATGCCATTGTTTTTATGCAAGTCACTACGTCTGTTTGTTGCAAAACTTCAATGATTTGGCAGGATATCCTCCTGAGTCTTGTTAAAAAATTTGATACTAGACAGAATCTCAAAATAGGTTTTCCTTCATAGGGGGGAAAAGTGTCTGTTTCTTCAGCCATCCACTGCTTGCAGTGGCATGTTCAAACATGCTTTGTTTCTGATGCATGTATGAACTGAAACTGTAGTGGCACTACTTTGTGGCTTGGTTTATCCTCAGATGCCCTATGGATCTTCCACTTTTACATTGCATAATTTAAGATGGCATTTTACAGACATCTTTAATAGGAACATCACCATGAATAATCATCTAATAAAAGTTCCTGAACACTTCATTTATTTCCAAATGAAAACTTGAAAGAAGTGCTGAATGGGAATCCGGGCCCATGTTGCAACTGATACAAAATCAACTACTATCTACTATACCAGATACTGTTGGTGCTCTGCCATGACGCTACCATTCCCTAGCCACTATGTCAATGGCTAATAGTACAAACTGCTCCCTAGCAACTACATCAATGGCTAAGAGTCCAAAATGCTCCCTTCTAGAAGCAAGGACTCCCGGCACTCTTGGAGGACCCACATCGAGGGAGTGGTAATCTACAGTCATCAACTGACTAATACAAAAAATGTCACTTTCTTACTTCAAGGTCTGAAAAACTTTGTGATATACTTTATGTTTTCTATTTCCAAAGAAGCCAAACTGAAGCTAGTCTCCTGTTGAGACCTGTGTCAGTCCGGGTAGACTAGAGGAACAAATTTCACAGACACACATGTAGATATAAGGAAAGGGTTTATATACAAAAGGAATGTGACACTAAGAAGGCATCCCAATCCAGTCCAGTACAAAGTCATAAGTCCAATATTAACCCATATGCCCGAAATCAGTCTACAAAGTCTCCTTCCAACTCACAAAGTCACAGGTCAGTGGGTGCAGAATTCTGGCACTGGCAGGGGTCTCCACATGGCTCCTCGCTTCCAGGGCTCAGGGTCCATCAAAAGCATGCCACTCCAGCTTCAGAGGTCTGGTCCCATCAGGGCAAAGCTGTGTGATCTCTCCGCTGGCACCTCAAGCTTCTTGGACGCTGCCGTTTTGTCTTTTCTGTGACTCATCACCTCTTGAGACAAACTCCCAACAACTGTGGAAGACAGCTTCTCATCTTCAAGAGGGAAATATCAAGAGATTTCCCAGAAGTCTCAGGAGAATGCCATGCCCACATAGAGGCCTCATTGGCTACTCAATGGCTATCTTCAGGTTAACAGGCTAGACTCCACCCCTACATTTCAATCATAAGATTAACATAAGCACATGACTGCCACAAGACCCTATTGCTGTTTAATTATGTTCTCTGTTCCACCCCTGCTCTGATCATCATGAATAAATACCCCATTGTTCCATTGCAGCTGGGCCACAGGAGTCAGCATTAACTCGTGACTGTGAGGGGGGTTGTTTGGACCCATGGTTTAACTGATATGGTGCAAGTGCAGCAACTGTGGCCTACTATGGACATGGTCATCTGTGGGCCACAGGGCCTCATTCACTCCTTATCTAAACTATTTAAGAGAAAAAGGAATCAAGAATAGGTGATGGAAAAGGGGCTCTGAATACGTTATGGCTTTAGGTCCAGCTACAAAGGCAGGTATTGACAGAGGAGTGTGAGTTAGCTTACCATTAATCAAAATACTGGAATATAGCAAAAAGTAAGATTCAATCTTTTGGAAATCCACTATGAAAGCCCCTCCCCTTGCCATAAAAATTTCTTTTAATCTATCAGTAGGGATGCTCAGACCCAGGAAGGTGGAAAGGCAGACTATTAAGCTAAGTAATCAGGCACTACTTAGATAAACAATGGGCCATGAGATTTGAAGGGATAGTAGTCTTATAACCGCTGGAGAAATGTAGTATAGATAATTTTTTTCTGTGATCCTTGCAAAACCTATTTTTTGTCAGATGATTTGGGGTATATAACTTGCCTGGTTCTCATTGGATATTTAAGAAGTTTGAAGGTAGCAAATCTCAGTTTCTCTTTGTCTCCAGCTTAGAGAAAAAAAAAAAAGTAGGTTTTGCAAATCAATCTAGTCTCTGTCTTTGACTGAAACAGTGGCAGCCCACCTTAAACCTGAGTTCACAGCAATGGAATCATAATTTGACCCACTGACTTTCCTTTGGCAACTTTTGCAAGAACCCTAAACAATCAGAAACCTGGAGGCTCTATACCTGGATGAAGGGACAAATTCTAGCTGATTCTGTAGAAATTCCCTCCCTAAATCCCCTTTACTAATCACATGCACCAATCCCCCTAGCTACTGCTAGTGTTGCTTTCTAAGGGCTCAAATTTCCCCATTCTCTCTGTAGAAGAGCCCTAGGCTCAACAGGAATCGCTTCATTCAGATTTCCCTCTTTCTGGAAGCAATGACTGTTGCATGTGGAAAGGCACAAAACTGGCACTCTCACAACAGAACCACCATCATGGTATAATCCATTGAGCTCCTCAGGGATCCACCTATAGACAGACTACAGCTACGTAAGCCTTCCTTACACCAAAATTCTTTTTCCCACTTTGCTTTGGGGTCCTGGAGGCTAGGTGTTAGGCTGCTAACTGCAAGGGCGCTGGTTCCAAAGCACTGGCCACAGCACAGGAGGAAAACGGGACTGCTGCTCCTGTCAAGATGGACAGTCTCAAACACTCTGAGGGGACTCAAGAGTCATTATCAACTTACTGCCACAGAAGTAAGTTTTTTGTTTTCAGTTTTGTTTATCCTAATATTACACACTCAATTAACCAAATGCACTTTAACCCCTCTCTTGTGCTACTTCTGGCACAGCTTCAAAACAATTCATTCTAGTTCCATACATGCTGAGAATTTGAATTTCCACTCCAATTATGCGGAACCAGAATGGGCATCTTAACAAAATCATAAGGGATCTGTGAGGCTTACCTGAGGAGCTGGTTAAAAATGTAGATCCTGATATAGTGTACATGAAGAGGTAGTAAATGAGAGGAGAATGTCTATTCTCAGCAGGGAATAGAACAAGAATAAGTGGGGTTTGAAACCTCGTTTTCTAGAGTTCTTACTGTTTTAAAATGATCTTTAAGTGCTTCAAGTTCTTCTACAGGACTCTCTACATACATAGGAACTTTATAACCATTTAAGTTATATTGATTGAGGTTGTTTCAAGTTAACATACATTTTCTAAAGTATTGTTCAAAACAGGTACTTGAGAGAACATCCTGAGAGAAACCCTCTTTTTTGAGAGAAATCCTGAGATTTGAGGCAAATTTGGGCAGTTTGATGAACATAGAAAAGTAGTATGCTACATACTCAGCTGGAGACTGGTAGATTAGTCACATTATTCCAGTTATCTCGGAAAAGCTAAGTGGACTTTGCACCACCCTCCACTGACAGGTATGTACTCAAAGTTGGAATAAGGAGCCCAGAGGCTGCCACTGAGTTGATCCTGGGGCTATTATTAGAGGAGAGTTATTAACACTTGGAAGGAAATCTTTACCCTTTGGTAGATCAAAGACACTGCCATCAAGTCCTAGTAACCCGATATGACAAGGTAGAACTGCCCTTGTGAGTTTCCAAGACTGAAACTGTTAATGGGCGTCGAAGGCTCTGTCTTTCTCCCTTGGAGGGACTGGTGGTTTTGAACAGTTGACTTTGTGGTTAACAGCCCTATGCATAACCACTACACCACCAGGGCTCCTCTCTGTTAGACAGAACTGCAAAAAGAGGAAGTATGTTGACAATGGAAAGAATTCTAACACAAAAGACAGGTGGAGTCATATGTCCCCATGCCTCCCATGTACAAAGGAAAGTGAAAGGCACATAGGCATTTTCTTATTCATGGTAGAGATGGAGCTAGTAAACTGTTTGACAGGGGAAGACAGGATGTTGACATTACCCTCACAATGGTTGACTTGAGCTTTGGTTTTTGAGCCTGTCAACAAAACAACAGTGTGAAGTTGAGTGGGCAAGGGGGCACATACCTGGACCAGAAGGTATGCTACAGATAATAGCGGAAGACCTGCCAGCAAGATGACAATGGTGGAAGGTCTTCCATTGATGGCACTGAAAACCTAACTCTTCATGTGACCTGGTCTGAGACTATCTGGAGCCCCTTGGTGTTTCACACTAAAGTACCTCCTTAATAAACTCACTCATTTCTTTCAAAACTTCCCTCTGGCTGTGGTCTGAATACTAGCTCTTATCTGATTCTTTCTTGTGAATATAATAAGAACCAACAGAGGAGGGATTTGAAGTCTTGAGCTGTTTCCCTGTTAGTCTTTCTTCAAATCAAAATAATAATAATGTTAAGTCTTAAGGACTCTCTAACTCTTTACCAAAAAATACTGTAGAAACCAATCAGGCGGTTTCTAAGGATGCATAAGCAGAGTGACCTACACAGAAAATCTAAAGAAAACTTGTTTTCCACCACTAAGAAACAGAAAGTCAGTGGGGAATCAGACCGTCCTCTGAGATATACAGGTAGACTAATGAAAAGCTGTTTATTTAATCTTATGATCCTTTTCTTGTTCTACAGCCACTTAGAAAATGTGGAACAGACCTCAGATAGTTTCTAATATACTCTGAATGTAATATTACCTGAATTGTTATTGTTTGTCTTTCCATGGGGAATTCTGTAAAGGCCAAGTATGTAACCATCTTCAGTTACAACATCATACACTTCATCTGGGTAACCCCAGTAGGAAATAATTTGGCTCTGAATAAATAAAAAAACAGGATGAAGATGCTCAGTTAATTATGTTAAATGGTTTGTTATTTTAAAATTCATTATATAGTGATGAATATTAGTATTCTCCTTCAACTTCAGGCCCATGTGAATTAGGTGAGGGGTTTACATTTCAGATAATTTTTTTTAGATTAAATAATTTATATATCTTATCAAACCTCCCAATAACCTACTCTGTTCCCATTTTGTATATTACTAAAATATCAGAGTAACCATATCTTTGTATAGCATATACATACATACACAAGGATGAACCAGGAAATCTACTAATGCCATCAATTCCTACTCATACATGCATGGGTTTATCCTAAGTAAAATGTTTTAAAACATCTATCTGTGATCAATGCATGGCTACAGACAGATATTCTCAAAAATACACTTGTCTTAAGGTACCTTCAAAATAAAGGTCCGATCAAAACTGCCTTCTGAGAGGAGCTGCTGGGCCTATTAAGTTTAAGGTCCACACACAATGGATATTCAAAAATTTTGTGGGAAAATATCCATTATTTTTGCTTCATTCTCCATGAACTTGGTGAAGCCCCCTCGCTGATTCAATAAGGACTGAAAGAGTTACATCTCCGCAACCCACTGGGGTGATTTTACCCTAATCAATTGGGTTTCTCTATATCAGAATTGACTCAATGACTGTGGAGTTTGTAAAAGGCAAATAGATCTCTATGAGCAGGTTCCCATTTGGAATCTATGTATGAAAGAAAGTTTTTATTATTAAAAATGACAACAAAAATTGTATTCACGTTTTAATATATGCATATATAAGATTCAATCTATAAATTAAAATGGTCTATAAGAATATCTTAGAAATCTTGCTAAAATGTAGATTCTGATTCAATATACTTGGGATAGACATATAAATTATCAGCAAGGGGTCAAACTTGATTGAACTGGCTTAAAATCTCGATGTGCAAGCACAGAATTTCTAAGTCTGTCATGAAGTAGTATATATTTACATATATTTTTCATTACATAGTCAAAATGAGGCTAAAGGGAAAATGAAGGCTTTGGACTAGAGTCCATTTTCTGACCAATGTAAAAATATGTTTACAGATATGTAACTTTAAGTGTAGCTGTTCATTAAAAAAAAAAACCCCAAAATTTAAAGAGTAGCAATTTTTGTTATTTGTTATTAGCAAACATTTCCTAAAAACTTACAATATTCATATCTGCTTCTGGGTTTGCAGATCTTTGAAAGAGACCATGAATATTTCCAAGAATAAGGACCATATATATCGCTGTGAAAATGTGCCACATCTTTAAGGCTCTATGAACAAAAGAAAGTTAAAGATTTATAGATTAAAAATTTATAGCAAGTAATAATACCATTTACTCTTCTCTGAGTTAGGGAGTATTATTTTAGATAATTTAAGCTAAAAAATAGTACATAATTTGCCTAAGGCTCTATAATATATAAGTAGAATTCAAGTGCTTAATTCCAAAGTCCATACTTCACCCATCATTAAGTTTTATAGCTTAAACTCCCTTTCTAGAGTTTCTGTTATGGTATCTTTAAGTCCAATTGCAAGTTAATTGATATCAGAATTAATGATATAATATTTTTTTCAGATATCTTAATCAGCTACTGCTGCTTGTAGAAGAAGGAACCTTGGTGGTATAGTGGGTTCTGCATTGCGATGGTCAGCGGTTTGAACCCATCATCCAATCAAAGGGAGAGAAATGAAGTTTTCTACTTCCATCAAGATTTACAGCTTTGGAAACCCAAAAGGAGCAGTTTGACCCTGTCCCAGTTTATTATGAGTCAGTATAGACTTGATGGCAGTGTTGTTTTCTTCTTTGCTTTTGTTTTGTTTTTGTAAAATAGAAATATCACAAGTAGTTTTAACAAGAAATACATATTTTCTCTTTTTTTTCTTAATGGCTAGAAGTCCATATTCAGGGTGCATACTCTAAAGGATCTTCCTCCGTCTGCTTTCAGAGAGGGTTCTTGTCTCTTTTTACCTTCTGTTTCTTGTTTTATTCTCATATGGTTGTTATTCTTCCTCATCTGTGCTTTTTTTGTTTGCTTCCTTAATCTGCTATTTCACAGCTCAAAGGTGATTTATCCTCCACCACTAGTGTCATGACAAAGAAGACTCACTCTCAAATTAGATAACTACAGACATGGGGAGGGGGGGGGTTGGATTTTGAAACTTGTTCTCTGATGGTATAGCTTGTTCTGTTATACTCAAGGTCTGTAGTTCAAAACCACTAGCCGCTCCATGGGAGAAAAACAAGGCTTTCTGCTTCCTTAAGATTTACAGTGTCAGAGAGGTAAACATGCAGTTCTCCTGTCTTCGAGGATTTGTCTGAGCCAGAAATTGCTTTCAGATATCTTGTTGTTTGCCTTTAAATGGGAGTTAGGAACATTTATTAATAGTTGCTTAAAAGCATGTATTTCAAGAGTGGGCAGGTGTGGATAGAGTAAGTCAGAAGCTTGGATTTCTTTCATTAGTTTAGCTTCTGAATGTTTTGATCATATTTTTATTATAGCAACGTGGCCTTTGAGTCTTCCTAAATTTTATGAAGCCAAAGATATCATCTTAAAGTTCTTCCTCAAAATAAAAAAAAAATGCACTGTCATCAAGTTGATGTCAAGTCATTGCTACCCTACAGGACAGGGTAGAACTGTCTCTAAGGGTTTCCAAGACTGTGACACTATCTAGAAAAGTGAAAAATGAAGCGCTCACAGAGAAGATGGAAACTTCTTTATATATATATATATATATATATATATATATATATATATCCTATATGCAAAGAATATTAAAAAAAACATGGATTGCCAAACAAACAAACAAATCTATCTTGGAAAAAGTACAACCAGAATACTTCTTAGAAGATGATGAAACATTGCATTTGGACATGTTGTCCAGAGAGAGAACAGTCCCTAAAGAAGCACATCATGAGAGGTAAAGCAGAGGCGCATTGAAAAAGAGAAAGGCCCTCAAGGAGACAGACAGGTTGGCACAGTGATTGCAACAATGAAATCAACTGTACCAGAAGTTGTGAAGGTGACAAACGACCAGGCAGTGTTTCCTTCCGTAATAAATGTGGTCTCTGAGTTGGAGCCAGGTAGATGGCACCCAAAAGCAGCAATCCTTGTATAATAGGTTCTACGCTGTCTGTGCAGTTGGTACAAACTCCCAGGTCCACTACAGGAGCTTTTGAATGAAGGCAGGTTCCTTAGCCTCTCGAAACAGCAAGTTCCCTATCTATAACAGTATAGGTATACTCACTGCCATTGAGTCCGTTTTGACTCACAAAGTCCCTAGAGGACAGGGTAGAAGTGCCCCTGTGAGTTTCTGAAGCTGTAACTCTTTGCATGAACAGAAAGCTTTGTCCTTCTCCTGCAGAGTAGCTGTACCACCATGTTTTGAACTGCTGACCTTGCGATTATTAGTCCAACATACAACCACTGCACCAATTTAAACGAGCTATTAAGCATAGGTGCTAGCTATATGTAAAAATATGAACAATCCACCATTGAAAATTATTTTTATTGAAACCCAAATGAAGGCTGAGCATGATAGTGGGACAAGAGGAAAGTGAAAGGAAACAGAGGAAAGAACTATGAGGAAAAGAACATTAATAGAGGTCTAAATACAGGCATATACATAAGTAAATACATTTACATATGATGATGGGGAAATAGATCTATGTGCATATATTTATAGGATTAAGGTAGCAGATGGAGATTGGACCTCTACTCAAGTACTCCCTCAATGCAAGATACTTTTTTTCTATTAAATGGGCATTCTATGATGCTCACTTTTTCAACACAATCACTGCAGACAAATTGGTGCATAAGCAAATGTGAAGAAAGCTGATGGTGCCTGGCTATCAAAAGATATAGTGTCTGGGGTCTTAAAGGCTTGAAGAAAAAAAAGTAGCCATTTAGTTGAGAAGCAACAAAGACCACATGGAATAACCACACCAGCCAGTGTGATCATGAAGTATTGATGGGATCAGGTAACAGGCATTAAGGAACAAAATTCATATAATTGTGAATGAGGGACGGGTGCAGAGTGGAGACCCAATGTCCATCTGTAGGCAATTGAACATTTCCTTACAGAAGGGTTTTAGGGAGGAGATGAGCCAGTCAGGGTGCAGTGTGGCAATGATGAAACATACAACTTTCTTCTAGTTCTTTAATGCTTCCCCCTCCCCACTATCATGACCCCAATTCTATCTTTCAAATCTGGCTAGACAAGAACATGTACACTAGTATGTATAAGAACCGGGAACACAGAGAATCTAGGACAGAGGAACCCCTCAGGATCAATGAAAGTGGCGATACCAGGAGGGTAAGGAGAAAGTGGGGTGGAAGTGGGGAACCAATCACAAGGATTTACATATAGCTCCCTCCCTGACAGATGGACAACAGTAAAGTGGGTGACGAGAGACGTTGGACAGGGTAAGACATGACAAAATAATTTATTAATTTTAAAGGGTTAATGAGGGAGAAGGGGTAGGAAGGGAGGGAAATGAGGAGCTGATACTCAGGGCTCGAGTAGAAAGAAAATGTTTTGAGAATGATGATGGCAATAAATGTACAAATGTACTTGACACAATGGATGGATGTATCGATTGTGATAAGAGTTGTATGAGCCCCCCAAAATGATTTAGATAAATAAAATAACTTTTTAAAAAATAATGTGCAATCATACAATTCAATAGTTGCAACATGTTTAAAAGAATTGTGCTATCATTACTACCATAACAAAAAATATTTTAAATAAATTTCAGTTGATAATTCTATTGGGTCTTCCTTTCATTTAGCTTACATCAAGGAATTAGACACCCAGTTTGGAAGAATTTAAAACTACCACTGGATTTTTTTTCACTTTACAAATACCAACTCCAGTATTTGAAATACTCCTTTGTCAAATCAGAAGTTTTTACTCCTTAAAATAATTCCCCACATAGTCTTAGAGATATGTCTCAGTTTGCACAGTTGAAGGGCCCTTGTGAAAGAGAAGATACTAAAAAAAAAAAAAGACATCAGTAGAACATAACAGCTAAGGATCTGGATCTAGTTTTATCAAAACTGTTTAAGTCTGTGTACCATTTAGAAAGTCAATCTTTCCTGACAGGAATCTCAGTTTGAAGGTCATTGTTCTAGCCAATACTCCAATTACTTTAATAATAGTCATTATTAAGTGTTCATGCTTCTGGCTTGAAAACATCCCAAACACACATCTAATTTCCGAGGAAACTGATTCCATTTTTAGATGAATGTACTTACAAATTTTTCCTTCAACAGATTCTTTGACTTAAGCAAAATTCAAATGTTCATAGTTTTCATAAGTTAATTTTAGTGTACTTAGTCAACTCTTTTTTTTCCCCTTAATGATTTTCACCTTTTTACCTGAAAGTCTTCATCACTTCCTGGTCACTTTTCTTTAGAATTGCACTGAGTCGTGAATAGTCGTCTTGAATTCCAGAATCTATCAATGAGCGTAGTATTCCAGGCGTGGTATGACCAATCTAAAGAATGTGAGACTAACACATTTCTGGTTCTGAACACAAGTTATATATCACAGTTCATATTTGCTTTTTATCTTGGCAGCTCTATTACACTGTTAACTCATAATGAGGTTGGAACCTACTGAAATTCTATGAACTTGCTATATGACTCTGTAAAATTATTGTGCAAAATTATTTCTCAGTACAAAAAATATTACTGGTGAATTTTTGTGAATATTTTCTTATAAATTGGCCTTGAAATTTATCATTCAATATGAGGTTATCCATATTAATTTTATGTTAGGCATCCATGAATTCTTATTCAGGATAAATAGCAAATAAATTAGTATATGCTGAACTGTGCAGACTACTACTAGATATGTTTGTTGAATTATGTTATTTTATATTATTATAGTCATGTTACACTATAAAATAGCACTCTCTGGATATCTAATAATGAAATCTTCCAACTAAATTATCATCCAGCCTAAATATTCTATTTGCATAAGTATTGTCCTCAAAGGATTTCTATTGTTTTGATGCTGAAGGTTTTGTGTTAGGTATTGTAAATACGAGAGACTCACCTCTGATGGAGGAGGCTCAGACTAATATAGAGACTGATATATGAGCTTATATAATATATGAGCTTATAGACTAAGCTGGAGAAGGACCTGGGAATCTACTTCTCAAACTGTTGGCTAGCGATGCCCTTATGACTAGCACTGGTACACTTTGTGGCTCGATGTTGCAAGATGAGCCTCTTGGGTTGGAAAGCACTCAAAATAAAACTGGGAGACAGCTGCTCTTTATAGCAGAGTTGACTTTGTTCATATAGGTGGAAAAATGCATTCAGACTTCATTTACTGATGCAGTATGCTTCAAAATGACAAGAAATAGCTGTTAACCTCCATTAATAATTCGAAATTGGAATGTATGAAGTATGACTTAAGAAAAAGTAGAAGTTGTCAAAAATAGAATATCCTGGAGAAAGCATTAGTAGCTGCATAGACTGGTATTGATGATTTGAATGGGGCAGTGTAGTATGGCCTACTATCCTGGGACTAACAAGTTAAAAGGAAATGATTTCACATTCATTGTCAAAAGAATATGGAATACAGTGCTGTCAATGAGAAGATAACATTCATAAACCTGTAAAGAAGACTGGTTTAAATGACTATTATTTAAATTTATACCCCAACTACTAATACCAAAGAGGAAGAAACTGAAGATTTTTTTACCACTTTTCACTGTATGAAATTGATCAAAGGTGCAATCAAAATGCATTATAAAATTCTGCTGAGGATCATGCAACAACAGTTGCTGCACTACCTTGACAGTGAGCTGCCAGAGATTCAGGCCAGATTCCGAAGAGGATATGAAATATCATTGCTGATGTCAGATGGATCTTGGCTCAAAGCAAAGAATGCAAAAAAGATGTTTATTTGTGCTTTTTGCCTATGCCAGCCATTCGACTGTGTGGACCATAAACTAACTATGGATAACACTTCATTGTACTCCTATGTAACTTGCACAGTTTAAAACTAGGAAAGGTGTGTGATAGGGTTGTATTCTCTCACCATACCTATTGGATCCACATGCTGGGAAAATCATCCAAGAAGCTAGATAGTATGAAGAAGAATGCAACATTAAGACTGGAGGAAAGCTTATTAACAACATGAGATATAGAGATGGCATAATTTTGCTTTCTAAAAGTAGGGAGACCTTGCAGCACTGCTGATAATCCAGGATGGAAGCCTTCACTATGACTTAAAACTCAATGTAAAGACAACCCAAATCCTCACAGTGAAATCAATAAATCACCTCATGAAAAACAGAGAAAAGAGTAAAATTAACCAGGATTTTGTCTTGCTTGCATCCATAATCAAAGCTCATGGAATTAGCAGTCCAGAGATCAAAGGATGCTTTACACTGGATAAATTTGTTCCATAAGACCACTGCAGAGTATTGAAAAGCAAAGAGGCTAGTTTGAGAAAGACTAAAGTGCACCTGGCCCAGGTCATGGGATTTTCGATTAGGATGATGGAAGAAGATACCAAACACCAAACCAAACTCATAGCCATGGAGATGATTTTGAGCCAGGACAACCCTATACGACAAAGGAGAACCGATCCATCAGGTTTCTGAGCCTGCAATTCTGTGGCCAGCAGACAGCTTCATTTTTATCCTGCAGAGCAGGTGGTTGATTGGACAGCCCACTAAGTCGCCAGGTAGACATTTTTGAAGAGATGACTGAGCTACAATTTACTGCTCAAATATCTTGGTCACCATTTTGCATATTGTTTCAATCTCACTTATTTAAAAAAATTGAGGTTCAAGAGGGTTAAAAAGCTTATGCAAAGGTCTAGAGGAAACTTTGTTTCCATCTACTAGGAGAAGGGTAAGTGCATGTCCAGACCTCTGCTCTCTAATACCCTAGGTTTTTAAAGTGCAGTGATTCTGAAACAAACTGCAATTCAATAGCTGAATCACATTAAGAAGAATTGTACAATAAGCACCACGGTTTTAGAACATTTTTCTCATTCTTGTACTCACTGTTACCCCCCAACCTCCCTTGCCATAACGCTAGTTACTGTATCTATAGATGTATCTACCCTGGGTTTCACATACAGAAAAACATTTAAAACACACACACACACACACACACACACAATTCCAACAAAAATGAAAGTTAAAACCGCAATCGAAAAGGAAAAAAAGTTTAAAAAATCTAGCACAAATTTACATGGATCATAAAGGAGATCAAACGATAAGGTGCTAAATTTTCCCCGCACTACATCTGCAGCAATCCACTTTCTAATGCATTCTGCTCCATACCCAGGCTATTCACATCCTTGGGTCCAGGGTCTCAGGGGATTCACCCAGGCCTTAATCCATGTGTCCTTTCCCTTCAGATAAAATACAAACCAGAGGGCTGAGGCCCGGTGGCGTAGTGGTTGTGCGCGGGACTGCAGCCCACTGGGATGGAGGTTCAATTCCAGCAGCGGCTCCACAGGAGCAAACGCTGGGCCTCCTACTCCCACCATCAGAGGGCAGTGATGCCCCCCAAAAACAGAAACAGAAACAGCATTTCAACTGGGTCAAAAGGGTGATCAGGTGATAAGACAGTACATCTTGACTATCTCATTGCCTGCCTGATCACAGGGCTAATTCGCTTGCCCATGGGGCCCGCGTCTCGTTTGTCTCCAGGCAGACTGGCAGCGCGGGCGGGTCCGCTCCTGCCCGCCCTCTGCAGGCCGGCTCCGGGACTGCTCCGGCGGCAGGCGGCGCCAGGGCGCCAGGGTCGGCGAGCGCCCAGAGCGAACGCTCCGCTGGCGCGCGGCTTCCGGCCATGGCGCGAGTGCTGGTCGTGGGCGCCGGGCTGACGGGAAGCGTGTGCGCCGCGCTCCTGAGGAGGGAGGCGTCCGGCCCTTTGCAGCTCTCGGTGTGGGACCAGGCTGAGGACTCAGGTGGGTCGTCTCCGGGGTAACTGAGGCCCGAGCTCAGCAGAGAGAAGGACACGCCTCCGAGGAGGCCCGGGCTCACGGAGCAGGGGAAAGGGCAGGCAGGCGCCTGCGAGCGTGCGCAGTGCCTCCGTCCTCACGTGACCCGAGGGCTGCCTGGCCTGGCCTCAGCCCGCCGCTGGGGAGCGCGCGAGGGCTTCCTCGAATCCGAGCGGCGCGGGCACTTTGCAAAGCCTGGGGGAGCCCACGGCCTTCCGTAGGAAATGGGCTTTCATCATTACCCAGTGTGTCTGCTGCTCTGTCCAGATTGACCCAAGGCCCCCGCATCCACCCCAGACTTCCAAAGAACTGGTCCCCAGAAGCCAATACCGACTTCTCCGCCATCTGACTGACACGACAGTGTTCCTAGGAAACCTTTCATAAGCAGAAGTGCAGTAAAGCGAAGAAGAAAATTTGCCATTACTTTCTATTTTTTTACACCTGAAGGTGTAAATTAAAACAATAAAAGAGGTACACAGAACTAGATGCCTGACAAAAACAAGAAAACTTATTTACGATTGGCCATATTTTTAAAAAATCATTTTATTGGGGCCTCATACAACTCTTGTCACAATCCATACATGTGTGTCAAGCACATTTGTACATCCATTGCCCTCATCAAACATCTGCTTTCTATTTAGGCCCTTGACATCGATAACGCCTCGTTTTTGCCATTGCTTTCTATGGAAACTTGTTAGCATCCCCACACCCCAAAATTAACCTACCAAATCATAATAAGTACACATAAACCCTAAAATATCATTGAACATGGAGTGTTCACAGGCACACTTCAAAGCGGGGCGACTTGGTGTACTTCTTAGCAGAGGAGGGTGGTGGTGCCCTGCTCCTGCTCTGGGGCAGAGTGCCACCACTGTCCTTGAGCCATCTGACTCGGTGACCCTGAGGGCTCTTGCCTCTTTACTGGCTTGCTGTAAGCACACCGCACAACTGCTAGTTTCATCCCCCACCCCCTTTTTTTTCCATAGAAAAATAATCCGCTTTGATTTTTTTTTTTTCAGTTAGGGGAAATAGAAGGTGTCTAGGTGGTATAGTTATACGTGTTGAGCAGCTAACTACAAGGTAAGCAGTTCAAACCCAAGCCACTCTTCAGGAGAAAGATGAGGCCCCCTGACTCCTTAAAGACTTTCAGATTTTGAAATTCAAAAGGGCGCTTTAATATTGATTGCTATGAGTTATAGTTGACTAGATGGCAGTGAGAGTTTTGTTTTGCTCTTTGAGTGAAAACAGATACTAACATAGGTCATAAAATTACAGTAGTTTAAAGAGAACTCGAAAAGCCAGGCAATGTATCTATATTGTAAAGAATGAAAGAAAATTGTTCATTGATTCTGAGAAATGCCATTTATCATTTTATATTACGTTTCCTTTTATTTATTAAACACACACACCAAATGCAGTTTTGAACAATTTTGAGTGTGCACGTGTTTTTCCTAACCTGCCCCAAATCTCACAGTGACTGAATCATGGTAGCTACCTCATGATAATTTCAGATGATAAAACATTCAAACTAAAAAAATACATTTGTGCATTCTAATTTATTTGTAAATAATTGGGGGTAATGTAAGGTGAGTTGTGTTAATCGTGAATAGCTCATTTTAATGCACTAAGATATTTCCCTTTGGATTAATTGAAGGGGGAAGAATGACCACGACTACCAGCCCACAGAATCCACAGTGCACAGCTGACTTGGGTGCTCAGTACATCACCTGCACTCCTTATTATGCCAAAGTACACCAGAGGTGAGTTCATTAAAAAGAATGGGATAGGTCTTACTAGTTGTAGGATGTAAATAGTTGCAGTTTATCCATTTTCAGTATGTTTAATGCTTCTTCTTTTAATATAGTCGCTATCTTATCTACATTGATGGTGCTAGCAATACATACTTAACCTGAGTAAGCTGGTATGCCAGTATGTTTATTTTTATTGACTTTAATTATGACAAACATGGGGAAATAAACCTTTGGTTAATGTCTGTGATGCTTAAAAAGCTCCTGTTCTTCAACTAAATTGTGAGTTTTATTTAACACAAAATACACATTGGGTTTATCATAGAAAGATTTCTGATTACGAGGCAAAATTTTAACTCCTAGAAATTCTTGAAAGAGAATATGGTACTTTTGAGCTAATCATAATATATGTTTGCATTATGTATGTGTCAATTCATTTCAGTTTTTATGATGAACTGTTAACTCATGGTGTCCTGAAGCCTCTGACTTCTCCTATCAAAGGGATGGTCGTGAAAGATGGAGATGTGAACTTTGTGGCACCCCAAGGAATTTCTTCAATTGTTAAGCATTACTTACAAGAATCAGGTGAAACTAGATTTTTTTTCCTGCTTTTTAAAAAATGGGCATTTTAAAATAAATTTATAGACATAGTCAAATAGCAGCTGTCTGTTTATCGATAGCTATATAGTATGTGTCATTTATTTTGCTGTTATCTTTCTGAAAAATATTTTGGTCGTTTACAAGTAGGGAGTTGGTATTTTGCTGTTGATGTTTTTGCTTTTGTTTGATGTATAGGCATTATTGCAATTTCTAACTTTAGCGTTATTTTGGTGGTATAACTCTAAGACTAATCTCTAACAGTATAAATATTTTGTCAACTGATATGTACATTTTTAATTTAGCAAATTGAGTCATATAGTCTTCTTAAAGAATATTCTTCGGTACCTTATGCACCATCTTTTAATGCATGGATATTTAAAATTCTTGTCAATGTGTCAGATTAAAAATGGCATATCCATGGTTTTGATTTATATATCCTAAATTGCCAGTAAATTTGTGTATTTTTATTTGTTTGTTAATTGTCTCTTTGCTTTGTCCCCCTGGGAACATCTTTTTCATAACCATTGCCTGTTTTCTTTTAGGATTTTCATTTGTTTCTTATATATATATTTTATGATTGCTTTAAAAGCTAGACCTTTCCATAAGAAATTAGAACATTTCTTAAATAATAAAAACTGTATTATTTAAAAGAGAAGTCGCTTTATTGATGAATCATAATTCAATTAAACATGTGTTATAAAATCACTTTGGAAAGGCACAAACTGAACTGGTCTTAGTAATTGATTTCTAGCATAATTGCTCTTTTAGTATTTCTACTTCCTACTTCCAAATGTCCTAAATATTCAGTCTTCCTTATCCAACATCACTTACTAAGAATCCCCAGAATCTGTGATAAAGGGCGTGGGTGTGGTCAATGAGGTTTTACAACATGAAAGCATAATAGCCATTCTGCATTAGGCTACTTTTATAGTCAGGGTGTGCACTCTGCTTTCTTTATGATATTCACCTGATCAAAGGTAAACAACCCCAAACCAACTACCTTTGAGTTGAATCCCACTGATAGTGAATTCTCACCGGGCAAAGTAGAACTGCTCCTTTGCTTTTCCAGGACTGTAAATTGATATGGCTGCAGGCAACCACAACTTTATCTTGTGGTGTTATTGAACCATTGACCTTGTGATTCGCAGTTCAGTGCTTAGTCCACTGCACCATCAGGACTTTTTTCACCCAAGCTAGAAGTATATGTTTACTAAAATTCTTGAGAACTTACATCCAACCTTTTACTTGCTCATTTCCCAAATATTGTCAATATGCATTAATTCATGCAATTTAATTTATTCTAAGTTCAAAAACAACTATTCGTCTTTTCCATTTTTATAATTCCTTGGAACAGTGAATTCCATAGCTTTTTTAAAAATCACTATGTAAAATATTCATGATATTTAGTATTATTTATTTCAAAAAGTCACTTCAAAAAAAGAGAATGCTGCTGAGCCCCGGTGGCGTAAGTGGTTGAGTGCGGGACTGCGGCCCGCGGGCTTGGCAGTTCAAATCCAGCGGCGGCTCTCAGGAGTGGCACTGGGTAGCGCCCACAACCACCAGAGGCAGTGATGCCCTCCCCCCCCCCAAAAAAAAAAGAGAATGCTATGTTCCTGGTAGAAATTTGGAAAACACAGCAAAATACATAGGAAAAAAATTATATATAAATCTCTAAATCCAGGCTGAACCCCGGTGGCATAGTGTTTGTGTACAGGACTGCAGCCCACTCGGATGGAGGTTCAATTCCAGTAGCGGCTCCACAGGAGCAAAGGCTGGGTCTCCTACTCCCACCACCAGAAGGCAGTGATGCCCACCCTGAAATAAGAACAAACAAAAATAAATAAATAAATAAAGCCATTTTGTGAAATATTCTCTTTCTTTTTTAAAAAATAAATTTTTATGTAACTTACATAATGGTCTACATAATTTGGGTCTCTCCAAACTTTTGTTTAATTTGACATCCTCCTTGTAATTCTTCAAGATTTCTCTCTTCCCTCTACCCAGATCTAATAGAAGAGGGTGTGGTAGAAACTATCCTTTCCATTATTTAATTTTACAATTATATCCTTTTAAATCTTCTTTAAGCTTCAATTTCATCTTATAGGAGAATATTATAGTTGTTCCACAATGCAAGAAAAGATAGTCCCTGGAATCAGACTGGCCTGAATTTAAATGAATGCTTTGCCATCCTTCATAGCTATGTGATATAAGAAAAAGTTTAAAATATGTACCTACGTTCTTTGATTGACAAAAGGACAATAACAATGCCTACTACAAGGAGTTATTGTAAAGAATAAAGGTAATACTGCACTTATTGTTAAGCCAAGCACACGGTAATCTTTTGATATATGCTAGCTTCTAATAGTCCACCTAAAAATTCTAAATATACTCTTATGTTTTGGAGTTTTGTTGAATTCACTTCAACTCAATTTGCGATCAGGCCTCCTGGAAATTATCTACTGTAAGTGGGCTACGCCTAATCAGGCATGCTTTAGAATACGTCAAAGTCATTAAACCCAGTATTTAACTAGGCAAGTTTTCTAGAACAAATAGTAAAGGTCATAGGGAATTGATATATATATATATATATATATATATATACGTGTGTGTATGCATATATATTACTTTTCAGTTTATGGCTCAAAACTCATTTTCTCAAACCAGTATTGATTAAAATCCTAACATGTGTCAGATGCCGTGCTATATATGTTATGTACCCCTCACCCACCCCCCCCCCCACACACACACAATTCCTGGCTTATGAGTTTACAGGTTAAAAGGTGAGATGGTATTGAACACTGCTATCTAATATTACTAAGGGACTACATGGTAATGGCATAGTGCATTACCCATTGGACTGCCAACCACAAAGTTTTCTACTTCCATAAAGAGTTATAGTATTAGAACCCCACAGGGCCAGTTCTACTCTGTCTTATACAATAACCATTCATCAAACTTGAATTGGTGGCAGGGAGTTTAGTTTTTGAATATTGAATGCCAAGTTTTTAAGTCAAATTATTATTAAAATGCCCCTGTCTAGAAAAAAATGATAAGTATATACTGTAGATGGTAATTTTATGAATTCTGATTATTTTTAGTAAAGGTAAGTAGTGAGAATTTGTATTCTCCTCAAAGACTGTTTCTTTCAGCTAAAATGCTCATTAAAAAAGTGTTATCATTTTCCAGAAATTGAGAACTCTCCTTATAACATAACTGAAGTACATGAGAAATATCACTGCCCTACATTCTAAGGAACAACCTGGCTGTACTTCTAAGATATGTTTATTTCTTCTTCTGGCAGTCCATGGCACTTAAGATATTCTTCACCATCACTATAATTCAAAGACATCAATTCTTACTGCATCTTCCTTAGTCACCTTTCTCATGCATATGAGGGGGTTGGAAATCATGGCATGGGTCAGGTACACCATGGTACTCAGAGTGAAATCCTTGCTCTTTAATATTTTAAAGAAGGCTTGTACAGCATTGTACAGCAATGTGTTGTTGGCTCTCTTTGCTGCTTTCATAAGCATTAGCTGTGGATACAGAAAAATGAAATCACTTACCATATTGATCTTTTCTCCATTTATCATGATTGTATTTATTGAGCACTTGTGAATACTCTGTTTTTCTTTATATCGAGTTATAATTCATACTGAAAACTGCAGTTCTTGATCCTCAGCAGCATGTGCTTCAAGTCTTTCTCACTTTCAGCAAACAAGGTTTTGTCATCTGCATATTATTGGTTGCTGATAAGCCAACCTCCCTTCCTAATGCCTCTTACTTCTTCATATAGTTCATCTTTTCTGATTATCTGCTTAATGTGTACACTGAATAACTATTGTGAAAGGATATGGCCTTGACACACCTTTCCTGATTTAAACCATGCAGTGTTCTCTTTTTCTGTTCGTATGGCTGACTCAGGCTATGTTCACCTTTGGCAGGAGCACAATGAAGTGCTTTGGAATTGCCATTTTTCTCAATGTTGCACATAGTTGGCTATGAGCCATACAAATGAATGCTTTTGTATCAGAGAACCAGTTTCTAACATATCATCATGGGTCTGGTAGATGCAATTGTACAGTGATAATAATTAAACATTATAGTAAAGTCATAGAAAATATGAGAGAGAGAAATCATGGAGTCAGAAATATTTTATGGTAGCACACTGACCTCAGCCCTGCTTGTTGGTCCATGTGGAAAGAGAGAGAGAGAGAGAGAGAGAGAGAGAGCGAGCGAGCAGGGGGAGGAGAGAACATGGGGGAAAGGAACAGGGAGGAGAGACAGAGGAGTTGGAGGTGGAGAGGTAGCTGAGCGAGAGCTCCTTTATTCTGACCAAGTCTTATATATCTTAGGGGCACTTACAAGCCCCCTAATTACAGGTAAGGACATACGTCACAGGAAAGCGTTGTGCTATAGGTAATACAGCAATGAGAGAGATGATCTAGGGAAATATACACATAATAGGAAGGGGCGGTGTTAGGGTCCCACATGTGACAAAAGTGGGTCCTAGGCTCATGGATGTGACTGAACAAGTTTAACTTGTTCTCTGGCTCTTCACAAAGATCATTATAGCTGTGTGTGAACTCTGCCTACCAGGACCAGACTGTTGGTTAAGAGACTTCAGGGAGAGGGAATCTATTATGATATAATAGCCATGGATGAGCCCTGTGGCCAGCAGTCTGCAAGGCTGCAACCTTCAGGGAGAATATTTCTAAGTATCTGACTTCCACCAAGTGCTCGTAAACAGCTTCAAATAGTTGTACATTTTGGAGGAGATATAATTGTGGAAAAGTCCTATATTCACCTGACACTTTTGCATAGTCAAGGAAACACAAGTAAACATCTTTCTACTATGCTCTGCTTCCAGCCAAGATCCATCTAAGATCAGCAATTATGAATATATAATTTCCTGTACTCTTCTGAATTTGGCTTGAATTTTTGGGTGGTCCCTAGGAGGTCAAGACTGAACCTCAGAAAGGAGATAGCACTCAGGTAGGGATGAAAAGTAAAGATAGGCTTTATTGAGGTAGGGAAGGACTTTGGGGAAGGGAAAGGACGGCAGAGAGAGGGTCAGGAGCATCTTGAGCTCCTGACAGGGTTCAGAGGCCTGAGAGTAAGGCCAGAGAAACCGGGGGTGGTGGGATATTTGTAGGGGCAGGTTAGGGAAATATGCAAGTAAGGGGAGGAAAGTTGATTGGGGGGGGGGGGTCACATCTACAGCTGTAGGATCTGAGTCTGTGAAAAAATGCCTTGTTTTACAACCTCCTCCTAGTTGGCAGAAGAGCCTTTGAAGCTGGGTTGTCTCTGTGGCAGGCTGTGAAAGGAGTTTGCACCAGCCTGGCTTGGAGAGATTAACCCCTTGGAAAACTGGGGGTAGAGGCTATAAACTCTAGCATGTCTGTCCTCCTGAGGGAGTGAGGGACTGGGGGCTGCTTGGGCCCCACCCTGCTCAAACACTGACTTTTGATATGATTGCAACCATTGTTGAACAATCTCCGCTACCCCTTTAATTACCTATGATATTGTTTATAAGCTCCTAATTTTGCTGCATCATCTTTCTTTGGAACCGGCACAAATATAGCTCTCTTAGAGTTGACCAAGTAGCCGTATTCCAAATTTCTTCCCATAGATGATTGAGTGTTCCAGTGCTTCATCAACTTGTTGAAACATTTCAAGTGGTAGTCCATCGATTCTTGGAGTCTAACTTTTCACTAATGCCTTTCCTATTAAAAAAAAAAAGTTGGTCTATTTCAATGTCCAACACAGAGGTCCCTGACTGCAATTTGGTTGATTGTATTGAGCTTCTTTTCTACTTTCCAGAGATGGAGGTAGTTTGATTCCTGGGTACAGTTACTATTTATGTTGTGGATAAATGTTCTTGCCTTGAAAAAGTCATTGACCTTAAAAAAAATTCTAATCTGGGATCTCCAGCTTCATTCCTATCACCAAGGACATAAGTTTCCAAGTATTTTCTTTTCTTCTTTGTTTTCAAATTTTGCATTTTAATTGCCAGTAATTATTGAGGCACCTTGACTGCCTATGTGATCAATTTCAGACTGGAGAAATTGATAGATTTGGCTTTAGTGGCTGACTCGTGAACTTAAATAGAGTTGTGTTGCTGGACTTCCTATAGACTTGTAGATATTCTACCACAGATAGCATTGTGTTTCAAGATAGAGTTTGTCATGTTCTTTTTTGTTGTTGAATGAGATGCCATTTCTCTTAAATTTGTCATTCCTGGCATAATCTTCTATGAATTCAAAATGGCATCTACCATTTCATTAACTCACTAATGCCTAAGACAGCAAATGTTACATAAGACATTTCATTTTTGAGGACTTACAGTTTTCCTAGATTTATTCTTTATACATTCCACATTACTTTTATTGATGGGTATATGTGAAGCTATTGCTTCCCAAATTAAGTTGTGCCCCATGAGCAAATGAAGGCGCCTGTCATGAAGGGTTGACTCTACTTTGAGGAGGCAGCTCTTTCTCAGTCCTCAGTATTTTGAGTGCCTTCCAACCTGAGGGGATCTTTTCCTGGCACTATTTCTGAAAATGTTCTGCTCTCAGTCATAGTGTTTTCAGGGGCTAATCCCTCAAAAGTGAATATCCAGGTCTTTCTTTGTAATCCATTATCCGGTGGTAAACATTGGCTGTGGTCTGCAGAGTGGATCACTCAAAACCATGAGCCACTCCTCAGGAGAAAAATGGGGCTTTCAACCACTATAAACATTTATAGTCACAGAAATTCACAGGGCTGTATACTATTCTACACTATCCTATAAGGTCGCTGTTAGCATGGACTAGATGGCTGTAACTTTTATATTTGAATACCAGCAGGGACATTTTAAATTTACCTTCTAGTGTTAAAAATTCTGGTGATATTGCTTTTAGCATCATAGTGAAACACAAGCTACCACAGTACGACAAAGTAGCAGACAAATGTTGGTGGAATTAGTTGGTATAATATATATTATATGTTCAGCCTAGTGCTTGAAATATAGTAGTTGCTTAGTGAAGTGTAGCAGCTTATTATTATTAATTACAGTAGTAGTACTTTTTATAGGTATTAGTGATTGGACAAATGTATCAGTGGGGAAAGAATTTTCACTAAATGTCAAAGAAAGTAAATGAAAGCAAACTGGGGGTATCTAGAAGATAAGCTATTGTTTTGTTCACCTTGATTTTTCTAGTGACTGTGCACTTATCGCTATTGATATGGAGAATGCTGAAAATGTAAACATGGCTTTGCTTTGGGAGCAGGTGCAGAAGTCTGCTTCAAACACCGTGTAACCCAGATCAACCTGAGAAGTGAGAAGTGGGAAGTCTCCAGGAACACTGGCTCCCCTGAGCAGTTTGATCTTGTTGTCCTGACTATGCCAGCCCCTCAGATTCTGCAGCTTCAAGGAGACATCAAGAACTGTGAGTCTCTCCTTCCACCATAGGCTTCCCTTGAGAATGGCAATTCTGTAATAGGCTGTAAATTTTGTTCAACCCTCCTAGCAAAAGAAACATGGATTCAATGGATTTGCACTTTTTAAAAAAAATTCACTTGTAGCTCAGATCATTATACTAGTCTAGACCAAATTGAAACATATCTATCCATGCACACAAATATAACTTTGCCTGTTAAAATATTTTTATTTTTGCCTTCAAAAAGGTTAGTTATCTTGTGGAATATGCAGTTATTGACCTGAGTGAACCTTGCTGTGACCATTTTGGAAATAAAACGAATTCTAACATATATATTGTTACTTAGGTTGTTCTATATTGGGCATCTTTGCTCCCCTGGCTGCTCTCTAGCAACTAGTTCAAAGCAGTTGTCCGCCTCTCCTGTGAAAAACACTTAAGAGAAGTGGGTTGGGACTAAGGAGGGTAGGCAGAGGAATGGAAGTCGAGGGGAGAATGAGGACCACATAGATCAAGAGTTTCATGGGATATTGTTGATGATTTAATTTCTTCAGATAGGTTATGTAAATATTTAAGAATATTGGGTTGTTTTATTTTAATCCCTTCAGATTCCTTAACTCCCAAACCTAAAAAGGGATCCGAGTGACTGTAAATAGGGAAAAATAATATTGAAATGGACTTTGAGTTTTTAGTGATAAATAAGTTCATCCCCACACCCCTACCCCAAATAAAAGAGAGGATCTGGGATTGTCAGTGTGAGTAAGTTATGCTGAGGGTGCTACAATTTTCATGCTAAATGAGCTAAAAATTATGGTCATGAAACTAAAATTTAAAATATTTTTTTTCTGTAAGAGTAAAGACAAAAGAAAAAGAAAAGGAAGTTATTTTCTTGGTAAAAGTAATGAAGGTACCTTTTTAGGAGTTACTTATAAGAATTATTACATAAAATGCCCTATCTATGTGTTTAGCAAGTCAGATCTTATAATGACTAAATTAATTTCCATATGGGGAGTAATTATTAGACTACTGTGGAGAATTTTTGAAGTACATATTATTTATGTAGGATGCATGACCATTGTTTCCTAGGAAGTATTGAGTTGATGTTTGCAGGTTTGTTGGATTGAACTTTTGGCCATGACCAAAGTGACCCCAAAGTAAAATAAATTTTATTGAATGAAAAGGGGATAAAACTAGTATAAAATGGCCTTGGCAGCAAGGGTGGGTGCTAAAATAGCATATAAATATCATTTTTGCTATCTACCTTCCAAATGAAAAATCTCAGTTTCATTGAATCCTGAAAGGACCTGATGTGATTGACTGTCACAAGATCTTACTGAATGTATCAGCCCTTTCCCTTTTTAGAAATTTGTTTACTTGGTGCTGGTGAAATTATTGTTATTGTATATAGTAATATTATCTATTTTATAACCACATTTTGTAATGCTATCCATAGACCCTGTGAACTCTTGTTGTTTAATTAGGGAATACAAATCCAACCCCCAAACTAAACTTCCTAGTCATCAAGTCATTTCTGACTATAGAGGTCTTATGTTGTAGGGAAGAACTAACTGCCTCTGTGGATTTCTAAGACTTACTGCTCTTCGCAGGAGTAGAAAGCCTCATCATTCTCACAGAGGGACTGGTGGGTTTGAACTGTGGACCTGTAGGTAGGACCCCGATGCATAACCTTCTCCGTCACCTCCAGGAATCCTCTCAGGGAATATAAGGGGCTTGAAAATGTCATGAAAAATGGAATTCGAAGATAACAGGAATTTCCAATAAAATTTTCAAAGTATGCTCATATTATCAAGTACTGAAGAAAGTTATTAAGTACAATTAACAGACTAATTAGTACTAGTAATTTAAAGTACGGTATTCCTAAAAGTTGCTCGTCAGCTCATATGATATATCCATATATTTTATATATGTGTATGTAATTTATGTGTTTAAAGAAATGTTCTAAATGGGGTTGATTTATTTGACTGTCTTATTCATGAATATCTACGTAATAGAAAGAAAATAATATTTGTTAAATGTGGTCAGTATGAAATATGGGTTTTGATGATAAAAAAGTGGTCAAATATACATGATTTTGTGTGGCTCAACCTAGACAGATAAAAATAGAAGTAAGGATAAATTGATGAATAAATTCATTAACTGGTGATGTAGATCTGAAGAATTTAAAGAGCTTAAAGACTGCTTTGACATTTACTTCTCATTTGGTGTGTTATTTCTAATTATAGAGCTATTCAAAAATTTCCATGTGGTATTTGCAACCATTTATTATCACAATCTTTTGTTTTCATCTTTTGAATTGTGTTATTTTTACTCTTCTTGTGTCTTTAGAATTTATAATTGGCTTAGTATTATTCACTGTATCTTTAAATAGTAACATTTGTGCCTGCACTCTGAAATCCATTCAGACTAACTTAAACATGAGGGGATGACTAGAATTCACTTAAATGAAAGTCCACCCCTCCGATTTTGTGCCAATGCACTGTGTCTAAATAGTTAGGCTTCAAAATGGGTAGCTACTAAGCCAGCACCAGGTGATTTAGGATGAACCATAGGAAAAACACTGGCAAGGAACAATCTGGTGGTGAGTACACTAACCATGAAGTGAATAGCTCCATCAATGTCATTGTTTCTCTCCCCGTGATGAAAGTTTCAGGAAGAAAGCATCCTACTGACCTGCTTGAGGTTCCATTTCCACCTTGGGCCCACGGGGAATTTTGGAGTTCTTGATCTCAAATGTATCCCATTGGATGTAGTTAGTGGGGGACTAAGTAATACTCCAACATTAACATTAGTGCTTTAGGAAAAGAGACTGCATCCCAAATAATCAAAAGCATCTTCTTGGTGTAGGTATTCTTTCATTGTAAAATGAGTAAAATATTGGTAAGCTAAAGCGATGAATTTCTGTATTTCCAAAAGAGCCAAGACCTATTTAAGTTTCACTGGGTTAGATTGCACATTTTCGTTCTCTATGTGAAATTCATAATTAAAAAAATCCCATGATAGACGTATTTTCTTTTTCCTTCTAATATACATATGGATAAAAAAGGGAAAAAAAATTCTATCCTGACAATGACCTTATTTCTTTAAAACTCAGCTATGCATCAGTGCATTCAGTTGTGCTATGATTTTGAATTTCTAAGAGCTTTACAGTTTGGTAGGTGAAGAAAGTCATTTTATTGTTGTATTTTAAAAATGCATTTCCAATATTTGTAATTTGTGTATGTAAAACAAGCAAACAAAACCAGCACTATGAAGAAGACTGGTTCTAAGAGTCAGTTTAAAATCTGTGTCCTGCTTATCGCCTTCCTCATCAATCTTCCTAAATAGATCTTCTAACCCCACCCCCCGCTTTATTTCTACTTTTTATTGTGAGTTAGGTGAAGGCTTACAGAGATCTGTTTTCCACTTGACAAGTCAGACATTTCTGTCTCATCTCACTGATTGCTATTTCCACACTGTAACATCACATAAATTTTCTTTGAACATTGTTCATCTGAGAGATATAACAAAATTCTCCTGACATTATTGATTTTCTTTCTCTCTTTTCTGTCTCCTGGAAGCAGTTTTTTATGTACATTTTAAATATTATGTTATTTGATTCCTAATAGATCTCCATTAGAATTACAAGCTGTGACACAAAAAGTTCTCTTGTTAGTCACATTTTAGTTTTATTTTTGCTTTTAGAGCAGTCTTGGCTGATAAGTGAGATACTCTCCCACGCTCCCCACCCCCCCCCCCGCTCTATCAGCTTGCAGTTGTAACTATTACAAAAGCATATTATGCAGAAATACAGTGTCTTCATCTTACTAATTTGATTAGAAATCATTTACTTTTCAAAATGTTGCAAATGACATCCATTATTTTTATATCCATTACTTGAAGGCACTATTTGCCATTTTAATACAGCAATTTATTTTCTTCCTATTTTTAAAGATAATTGTAGATTCCCTTAGGAGTTCCTTCAAAGAAAGGAAGTAACTAAACCTCACTGCCACTGAGTTGATTCTGACTCCCAATAACCATCTGGAACAAGCTAGTACTGCTCTTGTGCATATCCCATACTGGGAAGTCTTTATGAATCTAGAAAGCCTCATCTTTCTTCCATTTAGTAGGTGGTGGTTTTGAACTTCTGACCTTGTGTTTAGAAGTCCACCAGTAGGGTTAAGTATTTGACTAATAATAAAAACATTTGCCATTTAAACCACCCAGAAGTGCCCTGTAAGACAGGCTTGGCTATCTGGCTTTGAAAAGTCCCAGCCTGCAAAAGGACTTGTGGGGTCACCATGAGTCAGAATCAAGTGGACAGCAATGGCTAGCTTGCTTTTTCACCTGTAGTTGTAAAAAATAACATAGGGAACTCCCATGTACTCTTTTCCCAGGTTCCCCCAATGGTAATATCTTGTAAACTGTAATGCAACCTCACAACCATGACAGTGACATTGATGCAGCCAAGATGTAGAACATTTCCATCATCATAAAGGTCTGTCCTGCTGCCCATTCCTAGCCTCCCCCACTTTCTTTCAAGTTCAACCCCCCTTTGTAAGCCCTGTCAACCAGTCCTTTAATTTTGTCATTTAAAAAAGTGCTATATAAATGAAACCATAGCATATGTATCCATTTTACTATTTTAAATATTTATATTATAGTACCATTGTGGATTTGAAGACAATTTTGAATTATTTTTCCTCCCCCCTTCTCATTCCCTCAAGTAACCAATAAGGAATAATCATATTACTCATCATGCTTAGCACTTTTTGGTTTAGCATAGATATTATAGCAGTAGTAGTTTGTGCTATAAATGAGAGTAAGTAATAAAATATTGCTACTAGTATTCCAGTTTAGACATTCACAGTTTTATTCCAAACAAAACGTATTTAAGCATGTCTGTTTAAACATGGGTGGCTGCACACAGTCTCAGAGTAATGCACGTAACAGTCTCATTAGAGCGATTTCAAAAACAAGGATTCTTTTTCTGTCACATATGTATATTTCTTTCCATCTAAATACTTGAAACTGCAGCATACTAACATTCCCCCCCCTTGATATTAAAGACTTCTTTATTTGTTATTTTTATTGTGTTGTGGTTTGCGTGAAAAGTTTACAGTTGGCTGAAAATATAGCATATTTTTTCTTTAAAAATATTTTTAGTATAAGAATATGTAGCATATGCAGATTTTATGATAAATAACATTAAGAAAAATTAACTTGATGTATTTGGCTGAGCCTCAATGTTGGGGTGTGATAATGGTTTATCCACTGATTCAAAAATGGATTCTCTGCAAGATTGCTTTTTGTTTTGTTTTGTTTTGAAGCAGCACTCTGGTGGTAAAAGGTCTTCATAAGAACCCTGTATGTCCAGTGGATATGAAAGTGGAGAGATTAAATAAAACCAAATGCCTACTTTCTTTTTAGTTTATTAATCTCAATAATGATGTTAGTTAGGGTGAACACTTAAGTATACTAATTCTGATTTATAGGCTTATTTTAAAGTCATTATCATGAGTCTACTTCAGTATTTCTAAGAAAAAGAAAACCCATTTGCAAAGGCTTATATTTCCATCTGGTGGATTTAATGTGTATTGCAATTTCCCTTCGTATTTTTAAAGAGATGTTACCAAGTGCCATGCAGTCAGCTCAGATTTACAGCTACCGTAAAGGTAACAATATACAAGGTTGCCCAGTTCTGAGCCTATTACTGTAGCAACTGTGTGAATACTTATCATTGAGGGTCTTCTTTTTCACAGAATCCCTACTTTGCCAAGCATGATATCTTTATAACATCATGTCCAGAAAAACAAGGCAAACTCTTACCAACCTCTCTTCTAAGGAACATTCTGGCTATACTGAAAAGTCAGGTTTGTTCATTTCTGGTTTTTATGGTGTATTTAGCCATTTCCTCTAGCACCATGTTTCAGTTATGTCATATATAAATGTAATAAATTCACATTCACTCCATAATATCACAAGCATATACAAGTAGACTCGTAAGAATGGCTAACATACTCTCCAATATATAGATAAATAATGGCAGATGGTGATTATGATACAGCTCTTCCATTCACATCAACTATGAGAATCCCTACCCCTATCTTTCTTTTTTTCCCCAAACACCCCTGTCTTTCTTGACCGCTTCGCATCACTTTTTCCCTCCATATAAATCATGTTTCGAGGATGAATTGTTTCTTCCATGAAAGGCTTTCCTGTTGATCACAACATGTTCTGGGTCATCCCTTCTCCACTCTCTCTCCACTTTGCTATTTATCGAAGAAAGCTAATGGTGCTTTTTGTGTGCTTGTACTTATTTATCATATTTAGGAAGAACATTAGCTGAGAGCATAGAGATACTTTATAGATCATGTATTGAATTTTTTCTGGGTCATCTTCTGGTTCTACAATTGTGCAATGCTACTTGTATATTTTGAAGATTCGGTCATTTATTCTTCAAAACAATGTGAAAGCACTGTTATTATTTCCCTTGGTAAATGAACTGAGATGTGAACCTTGGTAGCGTGACTCTTAAAAACTGGGTTGTTTCACTTCCCAATTTGTACTTCATCTTAGATGATGATGGGTCATGTAGGTAGACATTTTCACAGCATCCTACTCATTTTTGGTCACGTTGTTTCCAAAATCATTTAATGGAAATGAGACCAGAAGACCAAATGGTGTCTGGCTACCATTATTGAACTTTCTGACCAAAGATTCAATAAAGGAATTCTTATCAAAGATGGGAATTGCTGAAAAAAGAAACAAGTAAAAAGCTCAAGTTATTCAAGACTCTGCACTTTTTATAGCCATTGTGACTGGATGAACCCTGAAAATATAGCCCTGAGATAGTCTTTACATGTTAAACCAAAAATATCCCCAAAAGTCTTTTTCAAGTCAAACAATAGTTTGACTTAGCCATTAAAAAAGCAAACCTGCCCTGAACATTATTCTCTTATGAATTATCTGCATGGGATTAAATTGACTACAGCAAGTTGAAAGATTAGAAAGGAACTTTAGGAGACAGAGACCTTTTGTTAACGGGGGTGGAATTACTTAGGAGAGGAAGGTGAGGATGGTTAGACCATTACTCAGAAAGTAATCAATGTCACTGAATTGTCATATCTTCTGCTTTGCATATTCTCAACAATAACAGCAACAAGATAAATGAACATTTAAATACTAATGGCTGTCTAGTTAAGACTCAGAAATCTGATTGAAAAAAAAATATATATATATATGGGGATTTCTTTCCTAAATAATTACATTCCCCAAGCCAGTATGAGACATTTTTCCATATCATAACACTTTATTATGAATCAACACTATTAACTGACCTATTTTAACTATAAAATTCACAAAGCAAAGACTCTAAATGCCACTTTGTCCTCACCCAGCACCACGTGCTGTGCCAAACAAGCCCACATACAATTTCTAGTTGTTCAGTTAATATTTGCAGAATGAATTCACATAGCTTTTATTTTCCAACTCGATAGCACATTTTGGGAAGTCAGGGAGTCTTAGCATTTTCCTGCTCCTGTTTGGATAAAAGAGTCAACCTTGGGTGGATCACACAATCTGAGGACTAGAAAACCTCTTGGGGCTCAATTGCTTTTTCCACTGTCAGAAGACCCAGCCCCTAACACATCATCATGGGTTCAGTAAGTGCAATTGCACAGCAATAATAAATAAAGATTATAGTTAAGTCATAGAAATTATAAGAGATGGAAATAATGGAGTCAGACATGTTTAATGGTGGCATGCTTACCTCCCTGGCAGCCGTGATCTAACAGCCAGATCCGTACACAGTGCGGGCAGGAAACCAGGGCCTGGAAGGAGACTCTGGTTGATTCTTGATCAAGGCTTATAAATTTGAGTTGGGGGGGATGTGTAAGCCCCCTAAATACAGGTATAGACATATGTCACAGAAAGAAGTTTCACTATAGGTTATACAGCTATCGGGACAATCTAGAGACATACGCCCAACAGGAAGAGGTGGTCCTGGGGTTCCACATGTGAAAAGATGGATGGACCATAGATCCATGATGGCAGCCTAACCTTGATTGCCTTTGGACAGGAGACTTGATTTAGACAAAATCATTTGGTTTTATAAATGAGAAATTTACGGTGTACAGCATGGTATGGAAGACCACCAATCAGGGGTAGTGCAGGAGAGAGAATAGACAAGTAAAAAGGGACCCTTAAGGGCAGGGGATAAAAGATGTACATTGCAGAGTGAAACAAGTGAGGTCTCTTATCTCTATCAGCGGTTCTCAATCTGTGGGTCATGACCATTTGGGAGTCAAACAACCCTTTCACAAAAGTTGCCTGATTCATAATAATAGCAACATTACAGTTATGAAGCAGCAACGAAAATAATTTTATGGTTGGGGGATCACCACATGAGAAATTGTATTAAAAGTTCACGTCATGGGCTGAGCCCCAGTGGCTGAGTGCGGGACTGCAGTGGGTTTGGTGGTTCAAATCCAGCGGTGGCTCTCAGGAGCAGTGCTGGGTAGCTCCCAGGACCACCAGAAGGTAGTGGTGCCCTCCCCCCACCAAAAAAAGTTCACGTCATTAGCAAGGTTATGAACCACTGTTCTGTACCATACTGCCTCTGATCTGGGGCTCCCTAGTGCCCACTCGCTCCCTCTACACACACAAATTTATACGTGGCATTTCTTTTTAAAAAACAAGTGGAGATATGTGCTAAATTTCCTGATTAATATGAAAGTTTTAACAGCTTTTCTCATATCTTTTAAATAAGTATTCTCTCTTCAACTTCCCTCTTGCCCCCATCTCTTTCTCTTTTTCTTATTATTAGAGATAAAAATAACTAGGCATGGTGCTCAGGTTCCATGTGGTTACATGATCACATGCACTCTTACTCTGTCCAGATGAAACTAGTGACAGGAAAAGCATATTTGACTGAGTAGAAATATGTTTATATAATTTTGATGGGGAGAATGCTAGTTCTATTATGACCCTCTCAAAAAACAAGACAAAACACTGTTAATTTTAGACTGAAAGGTTCATGTCCTGGTTTTTTAGAGACACATATGAATTCTTTAGGAAGCAAATGAATGAACAAGAATGTTAAATCTCTATAGCCATATATCGGAAAATGTCTGCCCCAAGGGGAAAGACTGATAGAAGAATGTAGACATACTAATTGCCTCATGCAACATGGACTTCGACCTCTTCCTAAAGACTTTCGGTTTATTCAAGAATTCCTCAAGATGGAATCCCTAGCTCAACAGACATTTTAATAGATGTTGCCATATTACCTTTTAAAAGTTTGTTGTGATTTTCAATGTTAGCAATAATGAATAATAATTCCTGTTTTTCTGTATACCATTAGGACTGCCAAAAATAAATAAACCCACACCTGTCAAGTTGATTTTGATTTATAGCAAACTTATATTAAGTTTCTGAGATTTTAAAAATCTTTATGGGCTCAGACACCCTCAGCTCAAGATAGATTTGGACCTCGCAATTATCAGTGGCCATTACAATGCCCGCCCCCATGCCACCAGGACCAGATGTTTAAAATTTTTTATTATCTTAACATTTCTGCAAAAGTGCCAAGTGAAAACATGTACACCGTTCTTGCTTAGATTTACATTTCCCCCTAGTGATCCTATTTTTGTAAGTTTTTCTTACATATTACATTTTTTGCCTACATTCTTTTCTTATTAATCTTTTGTCCTCACTTTCATGATGAATTAGTTTTCCTTTAAGAGGTAAGTATGCGCGCACCCATGTGGTTCGTTTGCTTGTATATGGAAGGCATTAATATTTGCCATATGATTTAATAAGCATTTCCTAGAATATCAACTTGTATAAGTTCTCAAGATTTTTATTTAATTAAATATGGCTGTTTCCTTTTTTAGGTTTTGTGTTTCTTTACTTGCTAAGGACATTATTTCCCACTTTCAAGCTATATAAATATTCTAAATTGTAATTTTATCATTTTAGTTTTTGTGCTTTACATTTAGATCTTTACCTGGAATGGAAACTATGAGGCGTAGATTTACAAATTTTTCTCCAGAGTCACTATTTACCTATAAAAATAGCACTTTTTATCTATAAAAATACTTTCCCAAAAGAATAGAGCTCCTCCTTTGCCACGTGGTAAGCTCCATATCGCTTGCGCCTGCGTCTAGATGATCTGTTCTGTGCCACTTAGCCACGTCGATGCCCGTCATTGTTTTCTTTTTAGCCTCCTTGTGGCTGTAGCTCATTTTTAAGAAATCAACTATATGGGGTGTAAACAAGCGACAGTTTTATTTTTTTTTCCTGGAGCTGGATTCAACTTCCCTTTTTTGAATTCCATTTCTTTCCTCAAGTAAGCCCTGAAATGGCATCCTGTTCATTTGCCACCACTTTGTGGTTATTTTGACAATTAAAGAAGTTTCGCTTGTATTTCAAAAAATCAGGCACATTTCTTTATCTTTAATCTTCGAACTCAATTTAAATCTCCGTCCCCCTATCATAATTCCAGCTAGAGGCCTGTCTGTGACTCTAGAGTTTGTGCAGAGTGGGTTTACTAGGTCTGTCCCAGTCTCTCTTTGAATTTCCACCCATCCCTTTCTTCAGGCTCTATTTTCACGGAACCAGGGTTTGTTTTGTGACTGGCTGCTTCTTGGTGTTGGAGGAAACTCATGACTTCACTCTAGTGCATTCCTGTTGTGTGATTCTCTCTGATAGTCTCCCCGTAGCTAGAGGATGACTGATGTCTTTTCATGGATCATGAGCAGATTTCATGTTGAAAGTGAACCTTCTGTTGCCTTTCACACCCTCTTCCCCTAGGCTAGAGGAAGGCTTGTCTCTTACTGGCAGCCTCACTTAGGAGAACACTCCCCTGCATTCCCATAGGTTTTGAAGTTCGGCTAATACAACCAGGGGACAGGGTTCCAGTCACCATTGCTTACAGCTCCTTCCCCATAGTATGTTCCTGAATGATTTTCTGGGGGAAAGGGACTTTCTAAGGAAGGGAGTCATTCCCTCAAGTATTCACAACTTTTATAAGGAAAAGCTACACTCCTCTCCAGGTTTAGCTTTCAAATTTCTTCGTATCTCCTTCCACTACTGACTATGTTGTGGTATTCAGAGTTGTAAGATCAATTTGGATATCATTACTCAGAACTCCTTCAGAGCAGTTGGCTAACACCTCTTTTTTTTTGTCTTGGGTATATTTATAAACTTCAAATATAGACTTTTGATCTCTAGTGTTATAGAGTCAGAGAGCCAAATGTCTGAAGTTTTAAGGTATGGAAGGTAAGACTTTTCATACCCTGTCTTTATGAATATAGCACAGCTTAATAATAACTATGTCTCTTTCGATACTTTTGGCCTCCTATTCATTCATTATTTTTTTAACAATTTTATTGGCGCTTCATTTACCTGCCATATATTTCAATAATTTAATCATATCAAGAAGTTGCATGGTTATCACCACAATAAATTATAGAACATTTTCTAATTCCCTGTACCCATTAGTATTCATATAATTATTATTTTTAATTGTGTCAAAGACAACAAAACCTTCTCCAATTCAATTCTACATGTATAATTCAGTGTCATTGCCTATTCATTCTTCACAACTAGTTGAAAAGACCTTTCTCAAGATAATCTCCCTGACTCCCCAAACTGGTCCTTTTCTTCCATTACATGTCATTTCACTTATCTGTTCCTCAGATATTTAACTCATCACAATTGTGGTTAAATAACTAGTGGCTTGTACTGGAGGCCTAATTGGAGGAAGGATGTTTGAGAGTGATGATGGCAACAAGTGTGCAAATGTGACCTGCATACAAATGACGTATGTATTGTTTGTGATGGGAGTTGTATGAGCCCCCAATAAAATGATTTATAAAAAAATCATTTTTTTTATCATGGAGGAGGGAAGAGGAGCTTATACCAAGAGCTCAAGTAGAAAACATTTGGAAATGAAGATTGCAACATGTGTACAAATATGCTTGATACAAATGATGTATGGAATGTTATAAGAGTTCTAAGAGCCTCCAATAAAATCATTGTAAAAAACAAAAACAAAACAAAATAACTGGTGGCTTAATTCATTGTGAAATTTTTTTTTATAGTGAAGCATAAAATACACACGGACAGGAATTTGCTCTGATCTAGCTCTTTTTTATGTGTGCTTCAGTCTGTATCCATCCACTAAGTGAATGAATGAATGAATGAATGAATGAATGAATGAAACAGAATCTGAAATAGATCTTGAAAGACAGGAAGAGGGAAAGGAAGAGAATACTTCATAGAGGAAAAATAGGTTTCGTTAAAACTTGGAAATTGAAATGGCCATTGTATTTTGAGAACCAAAACAATTCCGGGATGGTGGGAACCAAGGCTTTGTGGTAGGGACTTTGGGAGGGTAAGAATGAATCTGTAGATTTGGGCTTATTTATGATCGTCTTGAATGTGAACATCTGCTGAAGCAGCAGCAGGGGTTCTTGTGTATCAGAAAGGGAAACTACCTTTGAAAACCTGGCTGGATTGAAAAAGAGAACTCATACACAAGGTGTCAGGGTTGTTGCTCAAAAGACTTTGAATCTTAGCATATGCTATTCTAAAATAGACTTTTATTTTTATTTTTTTTGGGGGGGGCCACCATTGCTCTCTGGTGGTTGTGAGAACTACCCAGCCTTGCTCCTAAAAGCTGCTGCTGGATTTGAACCGCCAAGTCAGTGGGCCACAGTCCCGCACTCAACCACTACGCCACTAGGGCTCAGCCCTCCTTAAATAGACTTTTAAAAGATGAGTGAGCTATTCTACAAAAATGCATAGTTCTACAAGTTATTATGGACTAGAGAGTGTAATAAAGTATTGCCTGTGATGAGCACCTTCAATCTCCTTTCTACAACTTACATAAATCTCACATGATCTTTGATGGAAAAATTCGGACTAATTCTTTAACTGAAAGCTTAAATTTTTAATTTTTCCTTGACAGTGTGCTGAAATGATTTTGATTAAAATCACAAGAGGGAGAAAAAAATCACAAGAAGAAAGTTCTGTCTTGTTTAAGTAGCATACTTTGTTCCTTTTTTTTTAGGGCCTCACTGCCCGGGTGGTGGGAGTAGGAGGCCCAGCCTTTGCCCCTGTGGAGCTGGAATTGAACCTCCATCCCAGTGGGCCGCAGTCCCGTGCACAACCACTGCGCCACCGGGGCTCAGCCGCTTTGTTCTTTTTTTTCCCCAAACTATCTCCATTGAAAGAGACACATTCCAGTGGCTGCTTTGTTGGGCTGTCTGAGTGTTGATGAGCTGAACACACCATTTTAGAAACCAATTTTTTTTGGGGGGGGGGGCATCACTGCCCTCTGGTGGTCGTGGGAGCTACCCAGCCTTGCTCATGGAGAGCTGCTGCTGGATTTGAACTGCCAAGTCAATGGGCCACAGTCCCGCACTCAACCCCTACGCCACTGGGGCTCAACCCCTAAGACACAATTTTTGCTATAAAATTCTTTTTAATTACTAAGCTTTGACCTTCACCTTTTATATCTATTTCATCTATGCACACATTTGTGTACATGCACACACAAAATATCAGCATCTGGGAGATGGTTCTGCTCAATCTTCTTCATGCTAATTTTTGCTTGCTTGCTACCCTTGCTACCCTCCACACACCCTCCACACACACCCCCTCCCCCAACCCCTGGCCTAATCTTAGAAATTGCTGGAAATAAAAGTGATCGAGTACTGCTATTCCTCATCTCTTTTACTCCACACCCACACCAGGACTGAAGTGTCTTTCTAGAGCAATAGTTATTTGTGTTGAGGAGGGGGATAAAAGGTCAAACGGTAACTGGAAAATAATGATGGAAAAGCATAATGCAGAATTTTGTGAGTATTTGTTACATTAGCCACTTTCTCTACATTATATCACGCGTCACTCATAAACACTTTAAGAAGTGTTATTTCTCCCAATTTGTGTAAGAGGAAAAGTAAGCTCAAGGAAACTCTCTTGTTAACTCAAGTTAATCCTCTTGAAGTTACATAATTTAAGTAATAGAGCTAGTTACTGAATCCTTATTTTTCTATAGGTTCTCGATATTGCAAACAGCCTAACTGTGGGGTTGTTAATATTGCATGACCCCAAGTCACTTGCAAGTCATAGCCACACCACTCAACAATGGAGAGCAGTCCTGGAGGGTTTCCATGGCTGCAGTCTGTTCACACACAGATTGCCAGACCTTTATATCAAAGAGTGGCTGGACGGTTTGGAACCACCAACTGTTGGGTTCGCAGCTGATTGCTTAACCATTGCACCACCAGGATGCCTTCCTGTCTTTTTATCCAGCACTAATGTGTGCCATCATGCCTTTCTAAAATAAAGTGCTTCAGCGATGCACATATTTTCACATTTTTATTTTTGCTTATATGCTGTCAGTAGATTGCCTGATGTTTTAATCTAGGCCACCAGGTTGCTATCCTAAGAAAAGATTCCTTCTTAATGCTGGCTTACTGACTGTTTTGGGTTTTTTTCTCAGAACTTAGAGCTCTATTTCTCATTCAGAATTCTTCGATAACAGACAGGCTTTAAAAAGAAATGTCAAAACTAGCAATGGGGTGAGATAAAAGGGTAGAGAGCTATAATTTATTGAATTGCGTCATTCTCACCAACTGAGTCACCCACTGAATTGAATTGAGCTTTTTTTTCCTTCCCATTTCAACTGGCAAACACTTTCATGGGAAAAGAAATTTGAAAACTAAGATCTTGACTTCCAAGTAGGAATATCAGAAGATGAAACTAAAATGTGCTGAACTCAAATAGGAAAGTATTGCCACATCAACTCCTCTTTTGAGAGTCAGGTTAAAAGAGATGGAGAAATGGGAAAGAGTGGGAGGAATAGTCGGGTCCAGATTTGTGTTTCATTTCCATTTGGTTTTGTAACGCCTTTAAGGGAGATTTAAAATCCCTTGCAGTGAATTTATGCAATGTTGCTGTATACCACCTAATTATTCTGATCATCCATCATTCTTCTTAAGTCTTTCATTTAGAGCAGTGATTCTCAACCTTCCTAATGCTGTGACCATTTAATACAGTTCCTCATGTTTTGGTGACCCCCACATCCATAAAATTGCTTTTGTTGCTACTTCATAACTATAATTTTGCTACTCATATGAATCAGACAATCCCTATGAAAGGGTCGTTCAACCCCCAAAGGGGTCACAATCCACAGGTTGAGAAATACTGGTCTAGAGAATGGCATTTTCTCACTAACTTGACTGATTGCCTCTAGAAAAGGTTGAGAGGGAGTCTTTTTTTTTTTTAACTATCCAAGTTACTATCACTGAACATTTACCGGTGATTATCATTTATCTTTTTTAAGCCAGTTAATTCTGTGCTATTTAAATTGTTGATCTTTCCTAAGATCTCTTCTTTGAACTAGTCAAAGAAGATCATTATATAGATGCAATGTGCTTTCCATTTCTGTGAGTTATTAGATATTTATTTTTTAGTTTATAGTTTCATTTGCCAAAGTCATATGAAAATATGACATTCTATTCTGATTAAGAGAAATTAAAAGCCATTTTTAAAATTTTAAAAATGGTCATTGTAATTTTCCATTCAGATTTCAATTTTTTTTACACAATTGTTTTTGAAACTTTAAATATGTGATCTCCATTGCTCCCACACTGTGTGTAAAAGAATTTATATCTTAGTGGGAGGTAACAGAAAAGAAATACATCAGGAAAGATCAGTCAGGAGAAAAGAACACACTGAGTGATCTGTGAAGAGGAAGAAGATCCTCAGTAGTCTAGATTGACACGTGGCCGTCTCACATTGGACACCAACAAACCAGTAATTGGAAGGATGGTGTACGACTAGACAAGATTTCATTCTATTATTCATGGTTAGATCAAAAAGTATTTCTATTGGAGTTTCAATTCATACATTCATGAGGTTTACTCCAAGCTAAATATGTGTAAACATCTCTGGGATCTCTGGTGACTGCAAAAGGTTCTTTCAGTAATGCATTTATCTTAATTTTGTTCCAAACCAAACCCCAAATTCACTGCCATCAACTCAATTATGACTCACTGTCACCCTACAGAACAGGGTGAGTTTCTGAGACTGACTGTGGGAATAGAAAGCCGCGGTTTTTTGTGTGTCCCAGAAAAGAACCATTTTGTGGTCAAGAGTATTAGTCAATTTTTTAACAACATACCTCACGCGTGCATCTTTCCAAATCATTGAAACTTTGTAACAAATTTAAGAGAATGCTGCCCTTTATGAAAAACAAAACAGCAACAAAATAAAACAAACACAGTTTGAGCTTTATTTTGAGTCAAATATTTTAAGGAAGTTACGAAGTTCTCAAAGATGACTGAGAGAGGGAAGATCATCAACCTCAACTTATGAAGATCCTGAAGGCCTGAACACCATGACCTTACCAATAAGTTGATGTCTGCTGAAGGTCTTCCCTCAGATGGTTCAACATTTTCAGTTTTAAGCCAAGACCAGTCCGTCAGAGATTTTATGCTGGACAGATACAAAAAGCATTGTTCAATGATTAGGTGACTGAAAAATCTGATCTTTCCATCAGTCTTTAAAAAGACCAAAGTATATAAAGATGACTTTATGGAATGAATCATAACCAGGGAAACAAGAGTTTAAAAGCAACAGAGGTAGATAGTGCTATGTATACAATTCTGCAGTAATAGAGATGCATGAGGAGTGTGTTAGTTTGGGTAGACGAGAGAAACAAATTTCAAGACCCGCATATGTATATAGGGGAATAGTTCATATACAAAATGAATGGAATATTGAGAAAGCATCCCAACCCAGTCCAATTCAAAGTGATAAGTCCAAAGTTAGCCCATATGCCTGATGCCAGTCTATAATGTCTCCTTCCAACTGACGAAGTCACAGGCCAGTGGATGCAGAGTTCTGGTGCCGTTAGGGATCCCCTCATGGCTCCTCATTTGCAGGGCTCAGGGTCCATCAACAGCATCCAGTGGTGGTAGAAGCAATTCAGCACTGGCAGGGGTCTCCAGGTGGCTTCTCCAGCTTCAGAGATCTGGTTCCATCAGGGTAAGGCTGTGTGACTTCCCCTCTGGCTCCTGCAGCTCCTTGGACACTACCATCTTGTCTGTAATTCATTGTCTCTGAGACTAACTCCCAGTAATTGGGGAGATAGTTTCTCATCTCCATGAGGGAACTATCGCAAGATTTCCCAGAAGCCTCAGGAGAAAGCCATGCCCACATGGAGGCCTCATGGCTCCTCAATGGGGCTATCTCCAGATTAACAACCTAGACTCCACCCCTACAACTCAATCATGAAATTAACATATAAGCACATGACCCCCACAAGGAGATTCTTGGATACTTACACAGGCTTAATGGGAATGGGAAAGAGAGTGGGAATATATCCATAAATGTCTATAATATATAGAATTATCAGAGGGTATTTGTACATGGCTATATACCTCTGTTGCAAATATAATAGTATATGTGGCAAAGTTGTGAACATTTCTCAAACAAAGCCAAACAGACACCTTGAAGAAATGAGACCCTGGGTCTGTGAGGTAAGGACTAAGGTAAATTAGCATAACATAATCCACAAAGACAATGCCCTACAACCTACTTTGGTGAGTAGCAACTGGGTCTTAAAGGCTCATATGTTACCATCAATGGTGCAACTATTAGTCTTTCCATGTTTGGAGGAAAGAAGAATGAAGAAAGCCTAAGACACATGGGAATAATTAGTCCAGTGGAGTAATGGACATCCATACAAACACCAGTGTCCACAGCCCCGAGACCAGAACAGCTAGATAATACCCAGCTACCACTAGTAAACATTCTGAAAGGAACGATGAGATCATGCATAGAGTGGAGGAAAATAAGAAACAAAACTCAAAATCACAAAAAGGATCAGGCTTATTGATTGCATAGAGACTGGGGAACATCCAACAGTATGCTTCTCAATCATTGAACTTATTATACAGCTATATTTTCAGTCCCCCCAAAGATAGGTCCATAAGAGACACAAAAACGCTAGAGTAAACATCTATTTGGACAATTTATAGGACAAGGTTCAGAACGGTTAGGGAGGAGGAATGGAAACAGGAAAAACAAGGAGGAATTTGTAGTGTACATTGTATTTGTACATTGTGAGGATTGAAATCATTGACACAAAGTATATATGGATTATTGAATGGAAAACTGATCTTTGTAAGCCTTCCTTCAATTCACTTTAAAAAATTATGAATTTGTGAATAATTGTCAACCAGGCAAAAGCTGTGGCTTCTGAAGAAATTTTTTGGGCCAATTAAATTCAAAGCAGGAAGTCAGTTCAGAAGGTTCTGGTGTCTGTTCTTAGGTTGTGTAATCGTGATAGATTTTCTTAAAGGACATGAGACAATTGCAGGGGAAACTTGAGAAGAAGTGTAAAGAAAAGTGAAAGGTGTGTTAAAAAAAGCATTTTTCCCATCACACTCAAACTGCCATTGGATTTGCTGTCATTGGAAGAGTGTTGAATTCTCAAAAAAAAAAAAAAAGTTAGCTATGTCAGCTTCAGAAATACATAGATCTCAGGAGGATACACCAAGCAACTAGAGTTTCCACATTTTGGCATTTCTGTTTAGGAAAGGTTTTTATTCTTTTGTAGCAGTTTTTTTTTTTTTTTAACTTTTCCTTGTTCAGTTGTCTCCAGGAATCAGAGCCAACTTGACAACAGTATGAGAAAGGGAAGATCTGTTGAAAGTTAAAGCAGAGAGCGGGGCCTGACAGAGGAATCTAGGGGATGAATTGAGTAGAATAGCATAGGATGTTAGAGATCCACTTCCAGCTAGTAATCATGAGTCTAAATGAGGCGAGCCAATGTATTTGCTCTCCTCCAGCATGACCTCCTCTAGCCCTCTCGGAGATTTGAAGCATTTGAGTGAAAAGGAAAAATGAATAAAAATACTGAGCTTATACTGCATGTTTGTGGTATTTTTCAGTTAATTATTTACATGTTTTTCATTGGAATTGCTTTATATTACATATTATTAAGATTTAAGATATCAGACAAAAGTGGAGGATTGCACACTATCATCCAGCTATTTTGATAAAAATATTTAACCTCAACCAGGATGTTTGTGTACTTATTTCAATTGCTGCTGCTGACTCTAAGGACAGAGATGTAAAACTGATCATTAAGTTTGAATATTTTCATACATGTATTACTTTCAACATAAAAGTAAGCTAGATGTAAATGAGTTTCTTTTAGAGCAGCCATTCTCTAAAATTTATCAATTTTTAAAACTTTTTCAAAATTTCTAAAAATTTCTAAAAATGCTTAGTCATGCATTCATCCATTTATTCATTTAACATAATTTCTCAGCATATCCTCTACATTAGAAAGGACAAGATTGAATAAAACATGATTTCTACCTTAAAGTACATTGCAAGCATCTGGCTGTTACACTATTTTTAGAAGTGTTATATATACTTTTCTTCAGGGTCTATGAAGATATCCTCAGCCCATTATCTTTAAAGAACTTGGTCCCTATGGGAGGGTCAAATCATGTGAGTTAGTATCACCTTGGGTTACTAACTTAAAGATTATTAGTTTGAGTCCACCAACTTCTGTGAGGGAGAAAGGCATCATTTTCTGTTTTTATCAAGATTTAAAGCCTCAGAAACTGCCAGGGGTAGTTCTACCCTGTTCTAGAGTGTCATTGGTTCCTGTGTGGTACTGAATGTAATCAAAATTGATAGAGAACATTGAAAAACAAACGCACTTCCAGTGAGTCATTTCCAACTCATAGAAATTCTATACTGGTGGTTCTCAACCTCCCTAATGCTGCAACCCTTTGATACTGTTCCTCATCTTGTGGTGACTCCAACCGTAAAATTATTTTTGTTGCTATTTTATCACTGTAATTTTGCTACTGTTAAGAATTGGGAAACCCCTGTGAAAGGGCCATTCAGCTCCCAAAGGGATCGCAATGCACAGGTTGAGAACCACTGTTCTATAGGACAAAGTAGGACTGTTCCTGTGGCTTTATAAGGCAGTGAATCTTCCTTAGAGAGGCGGGTGGGTTTAAAGACTATTATGACATTTAGAAAGTAATTAGTGGATACTGATTGCTAATCAAGTGGATTAGTATGTATGTACTACTGAATTTATTCAAAGTACTGAATACGCACACACACACACACACACACACACACACACCCCGACCTGCTGGTCCTATGAACTAAGCATTGAGCTGCTATTTACAAAGTCAGAAAGAAGTTCATATCCATCAACTGTTCTCTGAGAGAAAGATGAGGTGAGTTGTCTGTTCCCATAAGGACATACATACAATCGTGGACTCAATGACAAATATACACACATGTGCATATGCACATACATGCGCATGTGCACACACATACACACACATATGTATAGGATGGGGCTTCCAAAGTTGGTTGAAAGGATGAAATTAAAAAATAATAGACCTTTCCCTCGATCATATTAAAGGCCCCTAATATATAATTGTTCTGGTAAAGCCTCTGCTCTCTTTAAAATAGGTGCTCCCAGAGATTGGTTGGTTACTACTATAGTCATGCGCTTGGAATCTTCATTAGAACATGTGTGCTATTGAGTGCTTCGGGATCTTAGTGGCATAGCGCTTAAAGCACTTGGCTGTTAAAGGAAAGATCAGTACTCAGAACTCATCAGCCATCAGGGAAAACTTGGCACTCTGCTTTGTAAGTCTACAAAGACTTACAGCCTAGGAAACTCCACGGGGGCATGTCTAGTTCCATGGAGTCTTATAGGATCACCGGGAGTCAGAGTCTATTAAGCAATATGCTTGTTATGAGATTCTTAAAACTGTTTTACTTTTATTTTTGAAGATCAGGTGATGCTTTTGAAGAGTTAACAGCTTGATTAACTTGGCAGTGCTCGCAGCCCAGTCTTTCAGTGAGGCAGCCTGGGATTAGCCAGACTGTAGGACATGCTGATGAACAGCATGTGGCAGTGTTTAAATGCTGAAAGCCAGTGCCACCGGCCTAAAACAATTTAGAACAGTTTTCCAAAATGATTGTAAATGCATCTCAGGATTATATTTTTCTTTTCTATTGCAATGTGTCAGGCTTTGTTTGGCAAACAGAATATAGAAAATGAATAGGCAGCTTTCTGTTACAATTCTTAGTAGACAAATTGTCACAGTGAACTCCAGTGCCTAAGAAAAGCATAAATGCAACTTAGTCACTGGTTGTTGCTATATGTAGGTTGTTGCTGTGGGGAATTTTGGTTTGGCCTGAGAGTTACTTTCTTTGAAAATTCTGATAGCCCAAGGTTCCCTGGATTTCCATAATAGCCCCCATAGAACAAACTGTCAAATTGCTAAGGTTTCTCTTGTATAAATATAGTAGTATACAGCTAACTTAAATAATTGTGACTTTATTTTGTCTGGACTTTTGAATTACACATTTTTATATGCATATAAGGGAATCTCACTTCTGATTTGTTTTCACATTTTTAATGAGAGTTTTCTTTCATATAAATTTTTCCATATAGTGTACAAAAGGTACTTTAAGTCATTCCTATAATATAGTTGTATATATGCATCGTGGACCTTGACATTTTAATGTGATATCAGTGGCAGTGCTGGAATCTTTATATGAGAATATAATGGGGGGGGGGAACCAATGAGCACAGAAATCATTATCAGACATAGGTAAAGGGTCTTTGAATCTGTGACTTTTTTGTTTATGGACATTCTTGTCACTTCTCTGGGTCTACATTTGCTATCATCATGAAGACTGTGAGGTAGAGAATGTGATTCTTTAGAGTGTCTACTTTATCAAGTCCATTTCAATTAAATATAATGAACACAAATGATAGATAAGTATATATAATATAAACATAATAAGCCTATAGACATACAATAAACATCTATTGAACACTCACTGTATTTCAGGAATTGCCTCAGATTCTGGGTTTGCATCAGCAAGTGAGCCAAAACTGCTTATCATTTAAGAAAACAGTTGCTGTCAAACTGATTTCCATTCCTGTCAGAATAGTTGTGCTTTAGAAGTAGACCCCCAGGTATTTCTTCTATAGTGTCTCTGAGTGAATACCAACTTCTAGTTTTGGGGGTAGCAGCTCAGAATTTATACCAGCTCGGGACTCAGGACTTCATAGTGACAAGACCCGAACATTGCTCTGCTCTCCCAGCTGCCTTTACATTCCAGAGATCTGTTTACATGCTTTTGGAAAACCTCTGGTCATGTAGTTTCCATGAACATATACAAAAAAACAGTATAATTCTAGGTAGGTAAGATTTTGTGTTTGCTATATGTGTAACTTCCGACACATACTGAACCTCTCTGAGTCTCTGATTCCTCTTCTGTACAATTGATGCCATAATACCTGTCACATTAAGATCTAAATATGATAATGTTGACTCATCAAAACATTACTGCACATGTTGAATACTTAGTGAAAAAAACTGCTCCTACAACTGATCTTGTATTGTCACGCCCCCATACTTAATTGCTAGATCACAAACTTCCATTCGCTTTCATCCATGACCAGGTGTGGGGTTTATAGCTAGAGTAATTTATGATCATCTAGGATGTGTTAGGGATCCATAGTGTCATGGAAGCAGCAGTCGAGAGATCAAAAGATGTGTTGTAGTAGGTAAATCTGCTGCGTCAGACTTCATTGTATTGAAAAGCAAAGATGTTACTTTGAGAACTAACCCAAACCAAGGTCTTTTCAGTTACTTCAAATGCATGGGAAAGTTGGATATTTAATAAGGAAGAAAAAAGAAAAAATCGATGTGTTTGAATTGTGGTGCTGGTGACAGATATTGAAAATACTGTGGCTCTATTAACAGGATGAACGGATCTGTCTTGAAATAAGTATGACCAGAGTGCTTCGTCCAGGAAAGGATGGCAAAACTTAGTCTCACATATTTTGGACGTGTTTTCTGGAAAGACCAGTCCCTGGAGCAGGAAATCATGCCTGTTCAGATGGAGGGGCATCAAAAAAGAAGAAGGACCTCAAGGAGGTGGATCAACACAGTGACTGCAACGATGGACTCAGGCAGAGGAATAATTGCAAGGATGGCACAGAATGGGTCACTGCTTCTTCTGTTGTGCTTCGGGTCCTAAGGGTAACCAACATGATGGCATCCAACAGCAATTATGGATTAGATATTCTACCTACCTGTCTATCGTCCTGGAAGCAAGCTAGTATTATTAACATGTTCATTATGTAAGTGAAAACCAGCGAGCTAAAAATGACTTTGAATGAAGGTACCTCAAGAAGAGCCAAAATGCTGACTCCAGAGACCTGTCTCATTTTCACCACCGCAAGTTCCCCCCAAGGTCTCTTCTAACTCCAAAATGTTGTATTTATTTCTTTTTTAATGAGTATGTTCAATGATCATAAGCAGTTGATGCTTGCATCTACCACCACAAACAAAATCTGGACAACCGATGATGTCATTGATAGACTAAAGATGTAGAGATCTGCATTTTATAAAATAAGAGGAGCCCTGTGGGTGCTTTGGTTAAGCGCTTGCGTGCCAACTAAAACGTTGGTAGCTTGAAACTAATAACTGCTCCATGGAATAAAGGTGTGGTGATTTGGTTCCATAACGATCTTTGGGAATCCTCTGGGGCAATTCTATTCTAGTCCGTAGGATTGCTAGGGTTTGAAATCAATTCTATGGCAACAGGTTTTTTTGGTTTTCTGTTTTTTTCATTGTTGTTGTTATTTTTCAATTTTTCCCTGAGTAGTGGAAATCGTTAACAAGGTCTGCTGTTAAATGAAAGGTGGAGGGAGGGTTTAATTCATGCAGAAGGTCCTCAGAAAACAGGGCTTAGTGATCTACTTTTTTTTTTTTTTGGTGATCTGCTTTTGAAAGCTCATAGTTACGATATCCTACATCACACAGTTCTGCTCAGAAGTGATTCAATGACAATTGTTTTGTTTTTGCGATCAACAGACCCTACTTCTCCAAATAGTTCTCAGCTCTTCTCATATGTATCAGTTGATCTGCTACAAGTACAATTCTTTTTTTAAGGAGGAAAAAGGTTCTCCTTAAACCTTTAAAAAAATTTTAATTAAAATTTATCCTTTTGACTTAGATGTTTGTTTGATATTTTGACTTGGAAAAAATGAACTGTCTTTTAATAATGTTCAGTTTTCACTTTTTATTTTTTGGTACTGAGTAGGGTGGAGTCCTCAGGTACAAGTAAGAGAACATACAATTACAGAAGTAGACCTATATCATGACATATGAGTTTAGATTTGGTAAGGAAATGATATTTGTGTGTATAGCCTACAGAGTAACTGAAAAAAATAAATAGGAGTAGTCAGAACTATATGCAAAAGAAAAAATAGAATTTTTTGTATAATAATATTGACCTTGGTCAAATGCAAATCTGTCTAGATTTCATTTTTATCCTTTGTGAAGTGGGCAGTGTCAGGCTACCATTATAGAGCATTGTGATCACATGCTATAGAATAATCCTGATAAAAAGGGGAGTAAAATGGAGAACATAATTTCAAAATCTTACATAATTCAAACATTCTGAAACCTTTAGGCCTGAATGAAAACCTGATGAAATGATGGCCCTGGAAAAAATGGTAAATCTTAAACCAAAAATATCCTAGAAGTCTCCTTTAAACTGAACAGTTGAGTTTAACTAGTAAAATATGACTGCCTTGAACACTGTGTTCCTTTTAGAACTATTCATATGAGATCAAGTTGACCAGGGTGATACTGTAAGATATTAGATGTGAAATGGGGAAATGAGTAAATTTTTCCTTTAGATCTTTATTTTATTGTGTATAAACACCTTAAAAAGCAAGCTGTCATGTTTACTGAGTATATTAGATTTGGAACAAAAAAAGAAAAAGTCATCTTTAAACTTGGATTCTTTTTTTTTCAATAGTGGTTAGTTTTTCACTCTTATCCACTAAAATTCAGTTCCTCCAGCCTGTATTTTTACCACATTGCATCACCCCTAAGTAAATATTTATTGAATGAGTAAATTATTAATTGAGTGACAAAAGTGCCAGTGTATGTAATTAAGCATTGTGGATAGCTGGGAAAAATTAACTAAGACTCCCTTAATTTATATTCTCTTGGCCTCAACCATCTCATCACTTAGTTTTTAGATGTGGAACAGACCACCAATTGTTCATATGCAAATTCAAGTTGAAGCTAAAGAAAATTAGAACAAACCCATGAGAGTTAAAATGCAACCTTGAGTATAGTTCGTCTGAATTAGAGAGATCATCTCAAGAATAGGTTTAATACATGGAAAGCTAATGGTCCAAAACCAGACAAGTTGTGTAATAATGACATCAAGATCATCAAATGTACAGAAAGCAGAAGGCCATTAAGATGACAGGAAAGAAATACAAGACTAAAACATCTGTGAAAAAAAAGCTCTGAGATGTACTAGGACATATAGAGAAGCTGAAGCAACTGGAAGAAATAATGATTTAAAAGAGCTGATCTGGGAATTTCAAAAGACAACAAAGAAGGAAAGTATCACAATAAATTTGCAAAAGAACTGGACTTAGAAAACAAAAAAAGAGGAAGATGCTGGGCATTTCTTAAGCTGAAAGAAATGAAAAAAAATAATGCTTCAAGTTAAAGTACTCAATGATTCTATAGACAAAATATTGAACAATTCAGGAAGCATCAAAAGAAGATTGAAGAAATGCATAGAATCACTCTACCAAAAAGAGCTGGTCAACATTCAAAAAATTCAGAAGATAGCATATGATCAAAAACTATTACTAAAGGAAAAAGTCCTAGTTATACCAAAGAGCCTGGCAAAAAACTAGGGCTCCAGGAATTGATAGAATGCCAGGTGAAATGTTCCAACAAACCACAACACTGAGGGGACTCCCCTGTCTATGCCAAGAAACACTGAAGAGAGTTATTAGGTCAATTGATTGGAAGAGATCCATATTTTGGCCCACTCCCCACACAAGTGGCCCCAACAGTATCGTTAATATTATATGCAAGTAAAATTTTGTTGAAGAGAATGAAAAAACAGTTGTATAAGTGCCAGAAATTCACAGAGTCTTAAGGATGAGGAAAAAGTTATGTCATTGCTCATTGCTGATGTCAGATGGATCTTGGCTGAAAGCAGAGCATACTATTATGATGCTTACCTGTGCTTTATTTACTAAAGAAGGGTATTGAAATGTGTGTATCATAAAAAAGTTAGAGGTAACATTATAAAACATGGAAATTCTAGGACATTCACAAGACCAAAAGGCCGTGATTAGAATAGAATAAAAGAACACTTTGTGGTTAAAAATCAGGACCGAAGTATATAAGGGCTGTATTTTTCACTATGCTTATTCAAACTGCATGCTTGGCAAATAGTTTGATAAACTGGACTATCTGAAAAAGAATATAGTATCACAATTGGAAGAAGACTCATTAACAACCCATGATATGCATATGACACAATATTAAAGAAGACTTGAGGTACTTACTGATGGATCAGTGCAAGCAGCATCAGGATAAACAGGAAAAAAAATGGAGCTGTCAAAAATTTCATTTAACTATATCTACAATTAACACTCAAGGAAGCAACAGTCAAGAAACCAAATGGCACCTTGCATCAGGCGCATTTGTTGCAAAGGACCTTTTGACATACGTACTGAAGTGTGCCTGATTCAAGTCATGTTATTTTCAATCACTTTCATATGCAAGCAAAAACTGGACAATGAATAAGAAAGACCAGAGAAGAATATATTTGATCTATGGTATAGCAAAGAATTTTGACTATATCTTTGACTTCAAGAAGAATGGAAAATCTTATCTTGGTAAAATAGAGCCAGAATAGACCTTTGAAGGCAGGATGATGAGACTGTGTGCCATAGTTTGGGCATGTTATCAGGAAACACTAGTCCTTAGAGAAGAACATCATGCTTTATAGACTAGTGGGTCAGTGAACAAAAGGAAGATCCTCATCAAGATGGACTGACAAGTTGCTGGAGCAATGGGTTCAGACATCAGGGACATCATGAGGATGGTGAAGGACCGAGCAGGGTTTTGTTTCACTGTTCAGAGCATCACTATGAATCAGTACCAACTTTGTATCACATAACAACAATATCTCCCTAGGCTCTGTTACAGAATAAATAAATTTGCTATATTTTTATGACTAAGTTAGTGATTTATTTTCAAAGTTTTGTAAACATAAATAATCATTATTTCTGTTCATGGACATAATAAAACCCCTGGATGAAACATAGCAGAAATTTAATTTTTAGATTGGCAAAATAGACACATCTAAGATAGAAACAAAAGATCAACATAAATAAATAAAAATGGAAAGTGTGTGTGTGTGTGTGTGTGTTTGTAAGGAACTCTGGTGGTTTAGGTGGTTGCGCATTGGACTGCTAACCCCAAGGTCAACAATTTGACCCCATCAAGTTCAGTGCTACTGTATCCTATAGCAGTCTTGGAGAAAGTCCAACATGAAGACCTGCAAAATTATCAATACCAGCTAACGTGGCATACCTCATCAGAGAGAAGCCATCCAGCCATCCAGCCATCCAGCCATCATAGTAGGGGTGAGTTAATTAAATGTTTGACCAAATATAGCAGGCTAATTTTAAAGTTAATAATATTATATGACCTGTGAGTGATATAATAAATATTTAAATAGGCCTTGACAGAAAAAGACGCCCTATCCCTATCTATAGGGTCACTGTGAATACAAATCACTGTGATGGCAGCGAGTCAGAGTTTGGTATATGTGGGGGGGTGGGGGGGGCAGAAGGGGAGGTTGGGAATGATTCTTGAAATAGTTATTTTGGGGTTTTTTTTTTGTCCCTGAAAGAGCTTATTTAGATTAGTAGTAATCAAACAATATTAAATTTCAACATTAGTTGCTTTAAATCTGATCATGCTTTATACAAGGAAAATTGAAAAACACCAAATACCAATTTGCAAATAGGCAAAAGTCAGACTATTTTTTTACACCTTATCACTTTCTCTCTGTTTGACCCATTTTTATGTTGCTCTAGCTTTTATTGGTTTCTTCTTTCATTTGGATTGAGTTTTTTTCTATTTTGTTTTGTTATTTAGTACAAGAATAAAGAAAATGCTCTAAAATAGATTGTGCTGATGATTTCACAACTTTTTAGTATTTAAATCATTAAATTGTATTATATATAAATTCAATGACAATAAAACCAATAAAATGTTTTAAAAGTCAAGCCACTTCTTTCTCTGAGATTCAGATTCTTAATAATAACATGAGACTATTAGACTAAATGCAGTAAATCAGCTATCATATTTTCAAGTTAGACCTTATAGTAGCGTTTCTCTACTTCTTTAAATTTCTCTCTTCTCAACTGCTTTATTTAAACTCCCTTATATTAATCTCTCAAATTCTTTTTAGTTTCAATATTTAAAATTTTTAATATGAAAGAAATTTAAAAGAATAAGCAAACAATATTTTTAAAACCTTGATTTTATGTGTATGAGAAATCATTTAATATTTAAATAGAGAGAGTTTAAGAGATTATGTTGTATGTTGTTGTCAAATGCCAGGGAATCAGTTCCAATTTTCTATAACCTCATGTATAACAGAAGGAAACACTATGCAGTCTTATACCAGCCTCATAATTATTCCCGTGCCTAAGCCAGCCCATTTTTTTTGGGGGGGGGGGGCATCACTGACCTCTGGTGGTCGTGGGAGCGACCCAGCCTTGCTCCTGAGAGCTACTACTGGATTTGAACCACCAAGCCAGTGGGCCACAGTCCTGCACTCAACCACTATGCCACTGGGGCTCAGCCTTAAGCCCATTTTTTCAGTCACTTTACCAAACTATTCCTTAAGGGATATCATTATATAGCAAAAACTTTAGCTTATTCTGTAGTTTAATATGCTTTAGTACATTCACGAGGATTTATTTTTTTACTTTGGGTAAAATGTATTATTTTCTACTTCTTTCAGTGGTGCAGTATTACTGTGCAAATGTGAGGTAAAAGACTTTACCTCCTGAGCTCCAGTGGTGTAGTGGTTGTGTGTGGGCCCACTGGGTTGGTGGTTCAAATCCAGCAGCAGCTCTCCAGGAGCAAAGCTGGGCCTCCTATTCCCACCAGAGGCCAGTGATGCCCCCCCCCAAAAAAAACAAACAAAACAAAAACAAAAAAAGACAAAAAAAAGACTTTACCTAAGCTGTTATTGGATAAATTCACATGTATCAGGTAACTTTTAGTAATGGTATTGAATCAGTATATATTAATGCATGGTGATGCTATATCAATATAACACTTTTAAAAAATCTTAGGGAGCATGTCATTTTTTATCTTAAGACCTAGAAGAATTTAGACAAGGCATTCATTAACCGAGATTTTGTATAACATGTTTGATCATTATCTATGAGGGCTAAGGAAATATCTGTGTTCTTCTAGAATATGTAGGGGTATATTTGTAATGATGTCAAAGTGTAATGCATGCAGTCATCTCTCACCAATCACTCTTTGTCTTCAAGTATTAAAAGACGGTGAAACAACACAGTCCATGTGAAAGGATTTAGAAAGAAGATATTTGAGTAAGAAAAGGAATCTCCCTCTCTGATTCAGTTTTTCTGTTAACTTGTCACTATCATATTAAAGATCATAATTTCTAGCTTCTCATGCTGATATATTGTGGTTATTTTGAATTTGGACTAAAATCTCAAACCATGCTTGGTAAACCTTATGGTGTCCTATGTAGGTAACTCAAAAGATGCCACAACTTAAATGTGAGCAAAAATTCCAAACAACTACAAAATCTCTTTGATACACAAGCCTGAAGAAAAGATATAAATATGCTTAGCAAAAACATTTATATATACTACATGCTCTCATATGAGGGTGCTTTATATACAGTAACCAATGTAGTCTTTGTAACACTCTGAAGAAGTTGTGGGTTCAGTAATTGGCTCTGTGTTACAGAGCTAACAGGTAAGCAGAGGATTAGAATTTGGGCATCCTGACTATAGGGGATGATTCTTCGTCACTATATCATAATACATGTAACTATTTATACTGCTTTTCATATTAATTGATTTACAGGTGTGCAATCCATGGTAGAAGGGTAAGATGGATGGTTGTTCAATTCTATGTTTTGTTTGTTTTGGTAATATTTTCTTTTATTATTACTCTTTTGAATCATTTTTTAAAAATTTTATTGGGGGCTCTTACAACTACTACAACATTCAGTACATCATTTGTATCAAGCACATTTGCACACATGTTTCCACATACATTTCTCAACATTTTCCACTTAAGCCCATGGTACAAGCTCCTCTTTAAAAAAAAAAAAAAACTCCCCTTTCCCCTCCCCCCCTTTTTTTAATGAATCATTTTATTGGGGGCCCATACAACTTCCATCACAATCCCTAACAACATCGGTTGTATGCAGGCCACTTTTACACACCCATTGCCATCATCTTTTATGACCCCAATTTTTGAATCATTTTATTGGGGGCTCCTACAACTCTTATCACAATCCATACATCCATCCATCATATCATGCACATTTTTACATTTGTTGCCATTTTTTTTCACTATTCACACTATAATTTTATTTTGGATGAACAACTTGCACTTTGCAGTGAAAAGTCACTAAGAGTAGAGCACACTACTGAAGGAAACCATAGAAAAACTCTTGCAAAATAAGCTTTTTTTTTAATCAGCACATAGGTAATTTCCATCTCTTTTTGGGTTTTCTTACAGACCAACTTTCTCCCATTTATTGTTTTTTGACCTTTTAAATTTAATTAATTTATTTTTAATTCATTTTATTGGGGGTTCATACAACTTCCATCACAATCCATACATCCAACCATTGTATGCAAAACATACTTGTACACTTCGTTGCCATCATCCTTCTCATAGCATTTCTTTCCACTTAAGCTCCTGGTATCAGCTCCTCACATCTCCCCTCCCTCCTTGCTTCCCCCTCCTCCAAGAACTCTTAATAATTTATAAATTATTATTATGTTGTCATATCCTACACTAACTTGTGTAGAGAGGAGAGGAGGTCCTCTCCTCTAGAGAGGAGGTCATATGCAGATCCTTATAATCGGTTTCCCCTTTCTACTCCATCATTTTAAAAATAAGTAGAAAGAAAATGTTTTTATAAACAATTCCATGTTTTGATACCCAGTATGATAGATTTATTAATGTCCCATCAAAGATGTTCATGTCCTAATTCCAGGAGCCTCTGAATATGTATGTTATCTTGTGTGGTCAAAGGCCTTTGTAGACAGTATTAAGTAAAGAATCTTGTAAAAGAAAGATTATCCTGGATTATCCAGTGAATCCAATGTGATCCAAAAGTTCTTTTTAAGTGAAAGACAAGAATCAAAGTTAGATAGAAGATGTGATAGCTTCTAGCAAAGGTCGGAGAAATGGATTAGTTGGTATTAGGGATCAAAAGAAAAAAACCACAGCACAAAGCAAATTCATATTGTTATTGTGTTGCATCCAATTTATACCCATTCCACAGGATAGAGTAGAACTGCTATCTAGTTTCCAAAGCTATCATCTTTATGAAATAATAGCAGATTTCTCCATTGTTTTTCTTTGGAATAGCTGGTGGGTTGAAGTCATCAACTTCACAGCAACTGAGTGCCTTAACACTGTGCCAATAGAATTCCTTTGAAAAAGAAAGAGAGATGTTAGTCAATGAAAGTGACTTTGAAATCAGGGGGAAAGTAAGAAATGTATTCTCCCCTTGAATCCCCAGAACGAATACAGTGCTGCTGACACCATAATTTTAGCCCTGTAAAAAATATTTTGGCCGTCTGACCTCCAGAGCTATAAGATAATAACTCTGTGTTGTATTAAGGTACCATATTTGTGGTAATTCATTATAGCAGCATTAGAAAACTAATATATCCAGTAGTTCTTTTCATTAGCAATAATATTTTCATCTAAGAATAATAGTCGTGTTGAACACTGTAACATTATAATCTAAATACCCAGTGTAGGAATATTTTTGAGGACTGTGTAAGACAGAAAAAGTCTTACAAATGATTCCTGTTGACGTTTTAGAAAAAGTACTTTGTGAGGTTGAAGCTATCATTATATCTTTCCAGTTTTTCTGGCCTAAATGCTGAAAACCTAAGTAGTTCTCAGCAAGTTTGGCAGCAATTCTCTTCAAACTGACCAGAACCTTATTGAAGCATAAATCTTTTAATGCCATAACTCTCTTGATTGTCTAGTTAAAAAAGTTTGCCCTTTCATAGAAGGTTATTTATATCCTACCCATAATTGGAAAACTAAAAATTTCTTTGAAGTTCAAATTGCTGATATTTGGAAAATATATTTAATTTAGAAAAGATATAATCTTTTTTCTGCAATTTGTTTCACTTAGCATGCTACAAGGATACATATGCTAGTAAATTTTGTAAATGCCCCATTAATTAAGAGAATTGGAAGAAGAATTTGCTTTGCAAATTCACTAAGTCCAAGATAGTGTACCAGCACTAACAAGCACATGCCAGGGCAGGAAGATGGAAGCTCTGTCATATCTACTTCTACTTTGAACTCAGTGATTTTGGACTTGAAGTATGTCCTTAGGATTAGTCCTGTCAAAAGTCAATGTGAAAAGAGGCAACTTAAAAGTAAATAATAATAGAAAGCTTGGAGTTCAATGCATATTTCAAGATAACAATAACCCATTTAGGACTGTTGCTGCAGAAACATGAAAAGAAAAGGCTCAGACTCTCTAAGAGTTCATTGCCCACATACCAATGCACATGCCCTACATTTAGATTAATAAGGTTGTGTTGAATATTCACCGTTGGAGGTAATAGTCTTTCCATAATTCTGTTGTCTCACTTTTGTTTTCATTTCTTGGTAAGAAATGTGTAGGATTTGAAACTTATTATTTTCTTTGAAAGAGTATTGGTGGACGGCTAAAATTTATTATCCAGAAAATTTTGAAAATCTTATTATCCAGAAATTTTATTTGGTCACTCAGTAAAAAATTTATAACTAATTAATAAAGACTTTTAACTTTTTTTTTGCCTGGACAATATTTTTTAAATTGCTAACATATTACACAGGTTTTCTTAGTTATGAATTAGATTACAAAATTTCTGTTTTTCCCTAGCATGAAACCAATAACCTTTACTATTTTTAACCTCCATCATTATCAGAAATGCCTTCAGTGGTAATGTTTCATCTGAGTTATGTTATTTCTAACATAAGAGTCGAAAAATAGAGATTAGTATTGGTTTGCAATAAGTACAAAGAGTAAAGCTTTCTTCTCTGGGTGTAATTGCTCTCAACAAAAGTCAATGAACTCAAGTTACAATTTTTCTTTTTTATTTTATTAAAGTCATTTTATTGGGGGCTCGTACGTCATTTTTCACAATACATAAGTACATATATTGTGCCAAGCACCTTCACATGCCTGCTGCCATTATCATTCTCCAACTATCTGCTTTTCCATTTGAGCCCTTGATATCAGCTTCCCATCCTTTCCCCTCTGTCCCTGCTCCCCCCTCCCACTCCAACCCTCAATACTTTATAAATGATTCTTGTTCTGCCATATCCTGCACTGCCTGACATCTCCCACTCCTCTGATGCCTGTCCTCCAGATAGGAGATTATGTGTAGATCCTTATAGTTGGCTCCGTCTCTCTACGCCACCCTCTCTCCACCCACCCAGTAACTCCAATCTCACCACTGGCCCAGAAGAACTCATCTGTCCTGGCCTTGGTTTCCCAATGAGTCAGAGTTTTTTTTAAGGTCACCATTGCTTGCTTTAGAATATTATTATTCAACCAGAAATGGAATGTATATTTCCATTTTAATTTCCATTTCTGGTTGAAATAAGGAAAGATTAGTCAAGTATTTTTTCTTTTCATAATAATTTAAAATATGGTGATTGGTCATCAGTGCCAAAATACTCTTTTGCATTTACATATGACTTCACAATACAATAGATACAAAGGCAGAATATGGAGCCCTATCTCTTTATGAGTTAGCTACCAGTAGTCAACTTTATTTATGATACTTAAATAATTGGATGGTTTTGGAATTTTAATTTTTTTATCTTGATATAATTGTCAAATGTTTCTGCTATTGTAAATATGAATATTAAATATATCTCATTAACATTTGACATAGCGCATGCACATACACAGAACATTTCTCAACACGACTATCAAAATTTATGATTTCATTTCAGGTGACCATCAGAAATTTTTTCTTAGTTGTTGTTTATAGAATGAATAAACAAGTGATCCGTATTCTTAAAATACTTCAAAATGATAATAGTACCTAATTATTATCATTGCTTATTATTATTTATGAAGAAAAGGATTTTTTATTTACATGATCTATTAACTAACATGTGTACACCTGAAATAGCAACTACCGATTTATATATTTACATATATTCCTTTTTACCAGAAATTACAGGTTTATTACTTGAAAAAATAATTTTAACAATAGCTACTCATCTATTAGTAAGAATGACCATTAGAATGTTTCTTTTATTGTATTATTTTTATTTTCTTTTTGGACACTTTTATGTTATTATTAGGTACTGTTTAGTCACTTCGGAGTGAAAGTGACTTTATGTGCAATAGATTAAAGTGATATCTGGTCCGGAGCTATCCTTACAAGTGATATTATGTTTTAACCCACATCAAAGCTTCTCTGTGTGTGTGTACACACTATTAGATACATATTACATTGAAGAGAAGGTGTAGGAAAATATATGTCATGGCAAAATCTGTCAATACATAAATTCCAAGTAATAAATTATCTTTTTAACATAATAGCAATACAATTCTCTATATGCTTTTAAATTTATTTTTATTTGATGTTTTCTCCTTTTTATTTAAATTCTATTTATTGTTTTGGTCAATATTGTAAAAGAGTGAAGGTCAATATACAAGGTACATCTTAGTGGTTTGCCACTTGTAGAATATGAACTGTGGTTGGGAATGGCAGAGCTCAGAAAACAGCTCCAGTAATGCAGGGATTCTACACTATGTCACGGCAGAGGGCCGCTTTCAGACTAGCTGCTGACGTTCCTGGTGGAGGCCCCACAGAGCATTATCACACCCTGAGTGGCCACTGTGGTGAGGAAGCAACCGTCAGATTGGTTATGTGGGTCTTATTGCTGGATATTAATTCTGAACTTTATACTGCACAAGGATATTTCACGTTTTGGTTTTCAAAAAAAAAAAAAGATAAAAGAAACCCAAACTATTTTCTATATAAGAGGTTTCTTTTCATAGTGATATTACCCATTTATAGCATGAAAGGAGACCAAAAGTCACTGGTAATCTAAAGGTTTATCAGGAATAAAAATTCTGTCTTTGAGCATGGCCATATCAGAAGCACTCCTGGCTGCTATTTCAAAATTTTATTAAATAAGGCAAAGCATTCTTTTTTTATCAGAGTTGCTTACCTATGTCCTACACAGTAATTTTTGATTAGCAAAATGCAAAGAACCCTGGAAAAAATTCTTTGGGGTTAAATTTTTGGCTTGATAGCCAAATAATTAGACATACCTCACCAGATTTTTTTCCTTACCCAAATGTCACTAAACTTTTATCCATCTCATCATGAGAGGTATTAAAAAGATAATAGAAGTAAATGGGGGAAGGCAAGAGAATAAGGCAAACACATAAGATAACAAACCACAGTCCTTCAAATTGATAGAGATATATGGTAAAAAGAAATTATGGAGAATGCATCAAAGTGCATATGTCTCTGTTACAGACATGTAATATACAGACAAAGGGAAGATATACATATATTTTTATTTATCCATTTAGGCATCCTGGTGGCAGAATAAGTTACAGGTTAGGCTGCTAACCATAGGTCAGCAGTTCAAAATCTCCAGCTTCTCTTCAGGAGGAAGATAAATCTTCCTACTCCCTTTAAAAGTTACAGTCTTCAAAACTCACAAGTATACTACTATCTTCTACAGTTGCTTTGTCAAAACTGATTCAATGACATGAGTTTGGTTTTTGTTTTATCCACTGAGTACTTTTAAATGAGACAAAAAGATATACAGATAATACTTTTTCTCAAAGTAAAATGGAGAAACAAAAGCAATAGCTAACTTAAACAATGCTACTATCAGGTACTCTTCAAATTGTTTCGCATGTATTGACTCATTGAAATCCCACAATATTTCTTTGTCTCCATTTACACCCTGGAAGTGAACTACAGGAAACTTAAGTACAGAGTTACTGATCTTGTGTGATTGAGTCTCAATGAGGATCTCCACCCAATCCATCTGGCTTTGGGTCATAGTCATGCTCTTAACAGTTTTGTTGACATATATAATTCATGTACGGTTCAACTGAATAGTTTATGTTAAAAGGAGTTGTGCAGTCATCACCACAATAAATTTTAGAACATTTCTTCATTCTTATTCCATTATTATTAGCTTCTCAATACTCCCCAGCTTCCCCTGCGAAAACTAAAGTATTATTAATCTGGTTATAGTAATCCCTCTGTATTACTTATCCTGGATTTTATATAAAGAAAATCATACAAAAGGAATCAATAGTGACAACAAAGTAAAACACAAAAATATGCAATCTAAGAGAAAGCAGAAGACAGTAGAAATTGAATTACTTCAAAATTGATTAAAGGGGAAAATAAGATGTTGTATAAATTTTAACCTATCATCAATAATCCACTTCCCAATACATTCTGTCAAGGACAGGACTAATTATAGTCCTAGTAAATGATTTTAAGATGTTCAATAGAGGTTTAATCATCAAGGGACATTCTGCAAATGAATGGTGGGCTCTTACTGTCTTCTATAGCCTTCTGCAAACTGGATGCTCTGAATTTAAGCTCTAATACAATTTTCACCTCTGATCTTGGATGCTATTTTTTACAGTCCTTGAATCACATGAGCTGATATGCTCCTTAGGTGTGGAAGATGGCTGCTTGTTTTAAGATATGCTTTTTGGACCCAGACATTATTCTTTCTGAGAGCCAGGAACCCTCAGATTTCTTCATCATACTTTGCTGTAGCACTCATATCTTTAGCAACTCTGTATGAGGATAAGTATCAAGTAGGGCTACATGATAAGAACGAATTCTTCTTAGATTAGGACTTAAATGTGAGCTCAAATGACATTCATAAATCTACTTTTATAGCTGTATTATTAAGATCACCTGCTGTTGTTTGATGCCCTCAAGTTGATTCAGCCTTTTAGTAATTCTGTGTACAACACAATGAAATACAACCTTCTAGGTCACATTGATTTATTTAATTAGAAGAAAACTTGTTATGATAGCTCAAGAATAAGCAAGTAACTTACTTTGTGAGGGTTCAGATCTTTTTTTGGGTCATTCAAATGTCATGTTTTCTACACATGACAACATAAAGATTTGACATGAACTAAGGTGGGCATGCAGTTGGGGATGGGAGCTGAGTAGAGAATGGAAGGATGGCATGTGGGGTGGAAAAATGACTGGCAGGCATTTAAGGTCAGCAGTTAGCTTGAGGGGTTAGAATGGAAACATTTCACAAAAGATAATTTTATAGATAAATGTGGGCGTGAGGATGAAAGTAAGCCTATGATTAATGTAGGTTTAATAGAGGCTGTGTGTGTGTGTGTGTGTGTGTGTGTGTGTATTTACCTTTGCTGCAAATAAATCCATGGATATGGTGTTGCATTCAGGGGTCAAAGTTATGAAAACTTAGACATAACCAAACACCTTTAGGAAATGAGTCTCTGGGCCTGGGGGTTGGGGGAGGGGCATGGTCAAGACCATAGTCCTTTGGGAGACCAAAATCAACTGAGCAGCATGGTTCACAAAGACAAATGCTCCCCACTGTTGAGTAGCAACTGGTGTCCTAAAAGTTCATCAACAACCATCTAAGGTACAACTATTGGTTGTTCCTATTACTAGAAGAACGTAATGAACATAGAAAGGTGCATGGATCACACGATTAGCCTGATACACCATACTGACATTTGTCTCTGCAGCCCTGAGACCAGAACAACAAGATGGTGCCCAGCTACCACTTCTAACTGTTCTGAAAGGGATCTCTTTAGAAAGTGCTAGATTGGGTTAGGAAAAATGTGGAGCAAATCACAAAATCATAAAAGAGTCTGATATTGCTGGTTGGATTAAGAATTGATAGAACTCCTGAGACTATGAGTCTCAGTTACCCTTTGGACCTGGAGCTGAATTCACCCCCAAAGTTCCATTTTTACCCTAACAATAAAGAACTCTGTAAGGGGAACAATGACACTAGTGAGGTAAATATACTCTAAATGAATTAACCGTTAAAGATGAGGAAAGGCAGTGTTTACCTAAAGACAAAGTTCAGGAGGGGCAGGAAAAAAAGGAGAAGTAGAGACAGGCAACATAAGGAAGAACTAGAATGGTGATGGTACATTGAGGGGATTGCATTGAATGATGTGAAACAATGTCTGAATTATTAAATATGAAACTGACCATCTTCTCTCTAAACCATTCCCAAATTTATAATTAATTGGTAAAAAGAGAGACACTGTATAGATGAAATAGGGGGGTCAAGGGCAAGGTGAATACACAGGTTGGTGGACTAAGTCCACCTTTCAAAAATCATAGGTAACAGAAGTCAGCAGGGTGTTGTTGGAGTCACCATCAACTGGACTTTGTCTCTCAGATCATCCTTATCATGCATTAGGAAAAGAATGGTTTTGTCATTCAGGAGAGATCCCTTGCTAATCTCATGAGAAGCCAGAGCATTTTTTTTTTTGTGGAGATTCTGCTTATCTTATTTCTTGTAAAAATCAGAGGGAAGTCTTCCAAGGGATTTACTGCTCTCAGGCTCCTTCTTAATCAAGTTTGCTTCTTCAGCAGTAATTCTAACATCTATTATCAGTGCTGGAGCCTCTGGCGGCTCAGCAGAGCTCACAACTTTGACATTATTTGTGGTTTGCAGATCATCATACAGTGCCGTCTAGAGCACCTGATAATAGTTTCTAAATGCTTTGCTGATTTATACTGACTGGAAGTGTCCCAGCTTTTCCTAGCAATTGAATTTGCCATAGTAATCATTTAACCTTTTCGGCCCAGTGCATTGGCTTCTCCTTCTGAGGCCATTGGTGTCACATGATAAAAAGTGGGGGGAAAGTTTGATTTGAAATTGTGAATGTCCACCCCCTCTGGAAAATGTACACAAAGTCTTTTATAGATAGAGAAGCTAAGGCAAACAACTTTTGTTTAGGAGTCAACAGCAGAGCCAACAAGGGGAGTCTGTATTCCTCATTCCCATTTGTGCGTTTGGCCTGGGGACTTCATTCTCTCAGTGAAATTCTTTTGGCTGCAAAGTGGAATTGTGTTCAAATTTAGTCTCCTCAAAAGTAACTTCTCGGGGCCTACTGATTCCACAATGCTAGATCTAAGGACATAAGAGGAGGCAACCAGAGTGTGCCTAAATTGTTCTGAAAGTGATAACCCTTTATTCACTGTAAAGTTGGAACTTTTATATCACAGAGATCTTTAGTATAGCATGTAGCTAAACTGAACCTCAGGGAAAAGGGATCAAGAGATGCACATGTTTGGGTTTGCCATCACAATTGTGAAAATTGGTCTTCCTTTTTTAGCCTACTAGTTTCACCAGTAGCACTTTATCCTTGGGGTGAGGTTTGGATGGCTCCCTTTAGAAACTCTTCCTCCTTATCTCCCAGCTTCTGTTCCCTTAGGCCTACCCTCACCAGGCACTTCAGCTTTCTGTGGCTTCCTCCTTTGTAGGCAATCCTCAAATAAACATCAAAGACAGGAAATCTTTCTTTGTACCCTACTATTGAGTTTGAGAAGCACAACAAAATATTTCTAATTTTCCTTAAGGGACAGTTTGACTCATACCATCAAGCTTTAAATTGTATGGCTAAAGAAGGAGTTGCTGTTAGGGTCAATTGTCTTCTCAAGTTAAAGAAGAATAGGGTACTTTCTTTTACAAACACCCTCCATCCCTGATTTCTGGGGCACTATAGAACAATATGTTCTCCAGACTAATTCTGGGAATGGTCTAGAAATGTTCATGTGCTTCTTATTTTGTTGCTACTTGTTGAAGGTCAAAGGAGTTGAATGTGTCAGACACCATAGGTCATTTGCATGACATACTACATATTAATAAAAAGGATATGTGGGGATTTGAGGATATGTTTCATCCTGTTTCAGCATTTAATTTCAGTTCATGTCCAAGTATCTGTTTTCATTGAGAAAAGCCAGAATCCGCCAAAATCAACATGAAGCAAATGAATTGCATGGTGATGAAAAAGAGTTCAGACATGTGCACAGACATTTTGTTCCTTTCAATTGTTATCAAAGTAGCCTTGAGTTTCCTTTGTGTGTGTGCATTTTTAAAAAGTATTAACCTTTTCATTATAACTTAGAAAACTCCTTGGTAGAAGATTTCATTTATGTATTGATTTATCTTTGGAAACTGTTCGTGAAGGTTAAATATGTGTTCTTTTTATGGTACCAATGCTCAATGTCACAGCAGCCCTACAGTGGGTGAGATCTGGTAGGCATTTTTTATGTAATCCATATTTTAAAATTTCAGTATGAAGCTAGTTAAAAATATCTACTTCTGGAAGCTAAAAGAATGACACCAACCATAAAATAGCAGAATGACTCAATTCATTTTGTTATAACAGTCTGGAATTTCCAAAATTCCAGTTCTTATTGAGGAGAGCAACAAGTTAACATGCTTTCTAACAAATTGTTTGTTACACACATTGCTTGATCTAGATTTGACACCTGAAGCAACTATATGTTCTGTGTGTTTAAGTAATCAGTTTTTAAATGGTTTATATATGACCATACTCAAAATACATGTTTTCCTTGCCAAAATTCCATGTTAATCTGAGTGGGCTAGAGAAACAAATTTGTGTCAATCCGGGTAGACTAGAGGAACAAACTTCATAGACATGCATATGGATATAAGGAAAAAGTTTATATACAAGAGGAATGGGACATTGAGAAAACATCCCAGCCCAGTCCAGTTCAAAGTCATAAGTCCGATATTAACCCATATACCTGATAATCAGTCTATAAAGTCACCTTCTGACTCATGAAGTCACAGACCAGTGGGTGCAGAGTCCCGGCTCCAGCAGGGGTTCCCTCATGACTCCTCATTTCCAGGCCTCAGGGTCCATCAAAAGCATTCAGTGGTGGTAGAAGCAACTCATCGCTGGAAGGGGTCTCCCATGGCTTCTCCAGCTTCAGAGGTCTGGTTCCATCATGGCAAGGGCATGTGGCTTATCCTCCGGCTCCTGCAGCAGCTCGGACATGAAATTCATGAACACTCACGCTTATGAGTATAGGAAAGAGCTGTTTATGTACAAGAGCAGGTCAATATTGAGAAAGCACCCCAACCTAGTCCAGTGTCTGATATGATCCCATATGTCTGATACTAATCTATAAAGTCCTCTTCAGACTCAGAAAACACATGCAATAATGCCAAATACAGGAAGATCACAGGCCAGTGGATGGGAAGTCTTGTGGATACAGTGGCAGTGGAAGCATCTCAGCACTGGCAGGGGTTTCCACGTGGCTTCTCCAGCTCCCAGGTCTCTGGTTGCATTAGGGTAGCTTCATGTGACTTCTTATCAGAAATATCTCCCAGGGAAGGAACCAGTGTCCCACTTCCAGTAAATTATTTATCTCTTTAGTGCCTCCAAATGAGGTCATCAAGCTGCCACCGATTGACAGGCTAATCTCCACCCCTTCACTTGCAAGTTTCTAATTGACAACAGATTATGTAACTACTACATCCATTTTATCAAGCACAATTAAACATATGTTACCATCATCATTTTCATAACATCTTCTTTCTACTTAAGCCCTTGGTATCAGTCCTCATTTTTTTTCCCTCCCTACCCTTCCTTCCTTATAATTCCTTGATAATTTAGAAATCAGGTTTTCCATGTCTTACACTGACCACTGTCTCCCTCTACCCATTTTTCTATTGTCCATCCCCCTGGGAGGGGGTTTTATATAAATCATGTTGATCAATTCCTCCTTCCTCTGCCTACCTTGCCTTGCCCTCCTAGTATCACTACTGTCATTATCGGTCCTGAAGGGTTTATCTGTCCTGGATTCCTAGTGTTTTGAGCTCTTATCTCTGCCAGCGTACATCTCTGCTCTAACTGGATTTATAATGTAGAATTTGGGTTATGATAGTGGGGTGGGGGAACATTAAATAACTAGTGGAAAGTTGCATTTAACTCATGCTATCCTGAACCCTGACTAGTTCACTCTCCCTTGGGCCCCTTCTGAAAGGCAATGCCCAATTGTCTACAAATGGGCTTTGGGTCTCCACTCTGACTTACCTCATTCAAATTGATATAATTTATTTTATTTTTGTTTGGATCTTTTGTTTGGATCCCTGAAATGTGATCCTTGGGATGCCTCATGATCACATAGGTTGGTGTGCTTCTTCCATGTGGGCTTTGTTGCTTCTCAGCTAGATGGCACTTGTTTATCTTCAAGCCTTTAAGAACCAAGATGCTATCTCTTTTGATAGCTAGACACCATCAGCTTTCTTCACCACCTTTGCTTATGTATCCATTTTGTCTTCGGCGATCATGTCAGAAAAGGTGAGCATCACAATGTACTGGGTTAGCGGAACAAAGTGTTCTTGGATTGAGGGAATACTTAAGTGGTGCCCAGTGTCCATCTTAACAATGCCCATTACTTAACAAATAAATAATGTATATAGATCTATTTCCCTATTGTTATGTTTAAATGTATTGCATATACACATACCTTGTATCAAGACTTCTATAAATGTCCTTTTTCTCCTACTTCTTTTATCTAATTCCTTTAAATTTCCTCTTGTCTCACTATCACGGTTGGCCTTCATTTGGGTTGTGATAATTGCTCTTGATGAAGCCTCCCACTCCCCAAGGAATCTATTCCCTCCTTGCCATTGATTTTAGATCACTTGTTCTTACCTTGTCTCTGGGCTTGTTGGCACTCTCCTTCCTTTCCCCCATGTCTCCCTTACTTGCGTGTCCCTGGAATTGTTGGTCCCCTTGTTTTCTCCTCTTTATTGGTTATCCTGCAAATCTTATCTAGATAGATATGCAGAGACAATAATGAGCACAAAAAAAAAGACAAATCGAAATACAACAAAAGGAAAGAAAAGAAAACAACAGCAAAACCAACAATAAAAAAGGAAAAGCCTATAAATAGTTCGAGGTCTGTCTGTTGAAGTTTGAGTGTTTTCCAGTCGAGTCTGATGGGGTGCCATTCCCTTGTCTCCTAGTCTAATTTTGGTATTCCTCAGGGACTTTGTTGCTTTGCTTCTCCTGCTGCTCTGCTGAACAACCGTAGTGTTTCGCCTCAGTGTGGTGGGGTCAGGCCAGGCACAACTTCCGCACCATGACTCAAGTGGTGTCCCCTGTAGCACTATGGGTCAGTAAGGGACATCGTATCTTGCTCATGGTGGGGCAGGCACTATGGTCCTCTGTGCATTTGCTCCTCTGAGCCAGAATATTGCCATTGGGGCTTGGTGGGCCTGGATATCTTCCACTCTCTCTCCTTCCATCTTCATTTGCTCCTGATCACAAGTGTCCCTCACCCTGAGCTGTAGCTTCAGTGCTGTCATCCTAAGTGCATTCATCTTGGAGCAGTCCATGTAGTTGGGATTGAGGCCAGTCCTCCTGACCTCTCTGTTGGTTCCCTGCTTCATGCCAGTAAGTTGCATTCGTGTTTTGATTGAAGTCTGGTGCCTTTCTTTCTCTCCTGTGGAGATAAAGGGTTAGTGCCCTCTTCCCCTGTTACCTCTGTCTTTTTTTTTTATTTTACCCCCTTTTTTTAGTTGGCTTCCATATGTACCCCTAGATTGGGTTTGGCCCCTGCCATAGTACCTGGACCACACCCCAGGAATGTTTGTGTATAGTAGCTTTTCCCCTACGGCCATTTTGCATTTTTTAGGTTTACCTCAGTGGACTCATGTACTTGTCCTTTTGTGCTTGGCTTACTTAGCATAGATTCCTTCAGTTCTTCCTATGTGGCACTGTACTTCATGTATTCATCACTGAGTTTTAGGGATACTTAGTACTCCACTGTATGTATGTACCACAGTTTTTTAATCCATTTGTTTGTTAATGGAAATACGGATTGTTTCCCAGGATCTTGTGATTGTGAACTATACCACAATGAATATTTATGCACAGATATCTGGCCCTGCATTGTATTTCATCTCTTCTGAGTATATGCCCAGTAGAGGGACTGCTGGGTTGTTTGGTAGCTCAATTGGTATCTATTTTAGATATTGCTAAATCAATTGTGTAGCAGCACAGCACCTGGTGCTGGACCAGTTCCTGTGAATGTATGATCATTAACCTGCTGTTCCTGGAATTAACCTACAGCCTAGAACCTCTACTCAGCCCCCAGATCTCCCAACTCACTGATCACACCCCTCATGGAGTGAGCAGCCTATCTGGTTGCCATCTTGCCCCAGAATCTTATTTTTGTACTCTTCTTAAATTTTCATCTACTTGTCAAGAAAAGGGATTAGCCATTGTTGCAGATATTTAAGAGAATGAAATCAATTCTAGAAGGGGATTTTTCAGAATGTTTACAATAATAGTAACAACTTTGGATGAGCATCATCATTTTGAAGCTGGTCCATCACCTGAGTATGTTAGTTCTTACATGTTTATTGAAAAATAAATGCAATAATTTCCATTTAAGCATTTGATGATGAGGAAGTAGCTGCTCTTATTTTAAGAATTTTTCACTCCTTTGTACTCAAATATAGTTGCTGTTCCAATAGCTGCCACAAAAGCTTATGAAATGCTGGTGTTGATCCTTGAGAAGCATGATCTTAAAATTTTGCAGAAGTCATGATAATATAGCAAAACATAGTTGGTCTCCTGATATTATTTTTCTCTCTTAAATGACACTCTAGAGCAGGAAACAAGTAAAAAAAATGTTTTTGTTAAACACAAATAGCCCACAAAGTAGAAGAATCACCTGTATTTTGTATTTCATATTGCTATTTGAAATAGTTTATTACAATATAAATTGTAATCTTAAATTATATGCCTTACTTAGGTGAAAAGTGTACATGATTTAACTCATCTTTGTTAGTTTGAGGCTTAAAGTAATAGCACATTATCTTGTGCATCATTTCTGATTCAAGCTCTACTTATGGAATGAATGAATGTTTTTTTTTTAAATCTATATGATACTTCTTTGACACATTAAATAGCTTGGTAGTCATTTAAAAGTAAATAAAGATTTACTTTTGTGAATTTTATATTGTGTTATGTAGCTTGTGATGATGTTACATTGACCCCAAAACAATATCTTTATGTTTAAAAAGCAAGTTATATACAGTTTAATTTAAAAAAACACATATTATGGGGTAACTGTACATACTTGGTGAGTCAAAAGCATGTGTGTACAGTTTAATCAACACAAATATTGCTGAGTAACTACTGTGTTTTATATGCTGGGTAGGTGCTGGGAATAGTATGGTAGAAAAACAGGTACATTCCTCGCAATCTGAGGCTTATGCTCCAGTAACTGGGGAGCTCTACAGATAGTATACCAAATGAGAATCTTCACATGGAGTGCTTGGAAGATACAAATCCTAGTCACTTGGCTGCCAACAGAAAGAATAGGAGTTTGAGCTCCCTTAGAGGTGCTCTACAAGAAAAGACTGGAAATTTATATTTTAAAAATCCACCTTTGAAAGCCGTATGGAATATTGTTCTACACTGATTCACAGGATTATATACATTAGAATGGCATGGCAGCAGTTTGGTTGCTGTTATTCTTGCTCTTTTGGCAGACTCTTCGCCACAGCTATAAATTCTATGAAAAGTTTTATTCCAAATTTCAGTGTTCTAGTGTTTATGTTAAAGTGAGATGAATTTTTACTTGTGGTCTCTAAAGCCCATCCCAGATCGGAATTTATGATTTTCTGCAATTTCCTTTGTCATATTAAGGGATACAGTTCTAGTCCTCAAATTTTTTGTACTTCTAATAATGTTTATGTGAGTACTATATTTGGAAGTGTCTTATAAACTATAAATCTTTTAACTATAGAGCAATATTATTATTCAACAAGACATCTGAGCTGTATTTACACACGAAAACTACAATGCATACTGGCATGAAAACAGCTAATCTGGCCCTTTTCTATCCTCTCAAAATTTGGAAGTATCATTGCCTGAATTATCCTTTTAATTCATCAACTGCCCACTTCAATTAGTCTCTGTAGAAACAAACTCTAGATCCCTTAAACTTCAGTTTATGTTCACTCTGGTTTAGAGCTTACATTTTCTGGCAGGCACAGAATGTGTCACCCCATTAAAGAAAGAGTCTCAATATTGTTTATGGAAGCAGGGAACAAAATGAAGTCATAAATCTGGAAGACACCCTAGTTGGCCACCTCCTTTTTGGAGAAGTAATTTCAAATAATTAAAAAGAGCCAGTTGGCTTTTTTTCTTAAATATTTTCCAAGAAGGAGATGGTTATGTTATAACTTTCCTCAGTAACCTAAGTCATTTCATCAAATATGCTCATCAAATATGTTCTTTAGTGTGGAAAAGAAGACCAAAAGAAATGATAGAATAAAAACTAAGACTACCCCTAAATTTTCTTCAATTTTGGTGTTGTTTTGTTTTTATTTTAAATGCCTCATTTCATAGGCCAGCTCATTTGAGAACAGACTGTAAATGAACATTCTCAAAACAGAAAAGAAAATTGTATTTCACGAACTTTTTGCTGTAGGAATGAAGAATTATTTTATTATTTCTTTCTAATTCTTTTTCTCCACACATTTTTGGAAGCATACTCAAAGACAAGCACTGGAAGAGATTTTTGAGGAGAGATAAACTGTGATCAAGTACAGCCACTGCAGAAATGTCTTTTCTAAGGGTTAATGAGGTCACATTGTTTGCTATATTTTTTAAAGTCTTAGAATAGTTGTGGATTTTGATTCCGATGACAGAGTGCAGCTGTTTCTAGTCAACTCTTTTAAATAAATTTCTTTCTTAGCAAATCCTTTTCAAAATCAGCAAGCCGCTGGGCCCAGAGTCAATGTTCCTAGGAGTGTGCCAGACACTTTGATACTCATTAAGCCTCCAACTTACAGGCAACTCATGCTTACACTTTAATGTGATGTGAATTTGTCATCCCTTCAAAAAATTGAATCAAGCCCTTCTCTCAAATTTTTATAATAATAACCTTCATTTGCTGCAACTTACAGTTTTACATTATTGAAAAGGCTTTTCTTACTTTAATATAGCCCTCAAGCCAAACCACTGCCTCAACTCGGTTCCAGCTCATAAAGACCCTCTAGGAATAAGGAGAACTGCCTCATAACGTTTCCCCTAGCTGTACATCCTTATAAAACAAGATTGCTAATTTTCTCCCCCTTGTAGCTAGTGGATTCTAGCCTCTGACCTTTTGCCTAAAAGTGGAGTGCTTTACCCACTGTAGCACTAAGAATCTTTCTTGCACCAACACTAAACCAAATCCACTGTTGTGGTAGCAATTTCAACTCATAGCAAACCAATGTAGCATTTCAGAGACTGAAAATCCTTATAGGAATAGATAGTCTTTTATTTTTCCAGTGGAGTAGCTTGTGGGTTAGCAGCCCAATGGCAATAGAACTGTTAGTAATAATGGCAACAATCCAACGTTAAATGCAGGTGTGCACTACAGGACTACCAGGGCTCTTTTCGTGCACTAATCACAAACTGTCACCAAGTTGATCTTGACTCCTAACAATCCCTATGAGACAAAGAACTGCCCCTGTGAGTTTCCAAGGCTGGAAATACTCAGTTTTCTCCTAATGAGTGGCTACTGAGTGGGTTAGAACTACCAACTTTGCAGATAACAGCTCATCATTTAACCTTCTATACCACAAGGGCTCTTTTCTTAATTGATTCACTTATTTAATAAGGATTTAGAGAGCCTAGTTTATAATAGTAAACAATTTGGATAATGCCCCTACCCTCATGAAATTTCTATTCTACTTAAGGACAAACTGTCAATAAAAAAACCGATTTTGCTGATAATGTCAAGAAGTAGTAATACATGCTTTGGACTTAAACGAAAGCAAGGCAAGGGGGAAGACGTAAGAGGATAACTTGGTAGGGGTGCTGCTATGTAGCAGAGGATAGAAAAGGATGGATGGTCTGGCTTATGCCGATATATCTGACCAGTGATTTGAGGGAAAGAGCCAAGAGAATATGTGAAAGAAGAATGTTCCCGAGAGAGTGAGCAAGTGCTTAAGCCCAGAGACAGGAGTGCACATGGTTTGAGAGTCAGCCAAGAAGCATGTGTAGCAGAACAGAAGGAGCAAAGAGGGAAGATGTAGAGATGATAATTTGGGTGGTTGACAGGTATTACAGCATGAGGGACCGTGTAAGGACTATAGTCTACAAACTGAGCTGTCATGGAAGATTTTTCAGATTTAGCAAATAGAGATGACATAATTTGAATTATGCTTTAGAACTCTCTTTTTTTGACTGCTTTGTGGAGAATAGATTTTGGTGGGGAGGGGTGAGATTGGAAACAGGAAAAGTATTTCAGTGATTCTATTGAAAAATGTAACAGGTACTTATCAAGAAGAAAATGGAGGTCTGTTGGGGTTGATTCTTTCTTAAGTAATCTTGATGATCTGGTCAGGTGAAAATGGTCTTTAATGTGTAAACAAATAACATAATGGTACCTTTAGTCTGCAAGCTGATATCTTTCCAAACAATAGGTAAGTCTTACAATGCCTTGTTATCCCCAAGGAAACAGGTCTCAGTGGTTAGAGCAGTTGTTCATTCTTACATATATAATTAGGGGCAACAGAGGCAGACTTCAAACTCTGGCATGTCTGGTCTTAAGGCCCTTCCTTCTGACACTCCTGTAAGATATCTTTCAACTCTCTTTTCCTGAGGTGGGCATATTACACTTTCAAAATCTTAGTATTTTCTTTAATCCTGTTCTCACCTCTTTCTTTATTTGCTAAATAGTCAAGTCATCTACTTTGTTTTTTTGAAAAGTTTTCCTTTCTCTTTGATTTATCTCTATGTCCTTTTGACTTTCAACCTTCCCCAGAGTCCAAGGTCTGCTCTCCTTGGAACAGGGTATTGAGATAGTGGTTCAACACCTTCTTCCATCCCCATGCATGTTCTACATTCTGTCTTTTAAATCGTAAGAAATTACTTTAATTTTGTTTTTTGTGATCTAAACTTTAGCTATGAGTCATTATTGGTTATTTTATGAGTACTGTGTCCTTCCTCCAATATAGGATCCATTCTATGATACCTAATTGTGCTTGAGCAGAACCTGTAAGGATTAAAAGGCAGTTGTGGGAACAGAACAAGGGAACACTGCATAGTTTCTTTCACATAAAAAATTGTGTATGTCAGGGCTGAGCCCCAGTGGCATAGTGGTTGTGCGCGGGACTGCAGCCCACTGGGACGGAGGTTCAATTCCAGCAGTGGGGCTGGGCCTCCTACTCCCACCACCGGAGAGCAGTGATGCCCCCCTCCCCCCAAAAAAAATTGTGTATGTCTCTGCCTACATTTATTCAATCTGTATGCTAAGAAAATTACCAGAGAAACTGGATTATTTGAAGAATGTGAATTAAGGATTGGAGGAAGGCAGATTATCAACCTGTTATATGCAAGTGATACAACCTTGCTTGCTAAAAAGCGAAGAGGACTTGAGGCACTTGCTGATGAGGATAAAGGGTTGTAGCCTTCAGTATGGATTGAAATCAGTGGTAAGATTCCACAAGCGCGGCAGGACTGATACCCAATTTTTGGTTGTTTGGTGAGCTAGTTGTTAAAATGGTATTTATAATCAGAGTTCTCTCTAAGGTGGGCAGCTGGACCAGTACCCAAAGTGGAAATCACAAATCTACCTTATTTTCTCCTTTTTAACATTCATTTGTTCAATCGTGTATTCTCAGCACTTGCAGTAATGGTCATTCCATCCATGGGTATGAAAAATTAGAAGAAACTATGCTTAGATTCCTTATTCATTTCATAAAACTTGTTATACTTTGGATGAAATACTACATTTTATTCCCTTGAGTTTTTTATTTATGTAAACAAACAGAAGATAAAAAGAAAAAAAAATGCCAAACAGCCAGAGGGTAACATACTCTCATTCATTTGTTATATTCTAATTCTCTACAAATATGAGTGAATAATACAGTTCCTAAAAGTGTTCAAAGAGCTAAAAATATTGCCAGAACAATAACTGTAATTTTATTATAAGTGAAAAGGGGTTTTTCATGGAAACATGTTCACAGGGGAAGTCGCCTTTTTTCTACTATACTAAACACAATGAATTTGTCTAACTGACTACCTCTAAGGGAAAGGGATTCTACTCCTACAGTAAAAAGACAGTAAGGATAAATCACGTAGTTGTTGATGTTCTGATAAAAGCAAAGACTGGCAAGTAAAAATGCCAATCAAGAAGCAATATGGGGAAAATCTTCTAGCACTGCTAGTCTAGCAAGTCAGTTCAAGTTCCTGCTGTTCCTAACTGGAGGGCTGGAAAATAACTTTCTCAGTTAACATATCAGACCCACAATGGGAAAGCAGGCGCCACGTGGCCGGATCAGTGACTAAGCACTTCCGAAAGAGGTTAGAGTGAATGGAACTTGGCATCTCTGACCTGGAGCCCAGGACACCGCAACAGAGAGGGAGAAAGAGCTGGACACTGAACAAGTGAGGTGAAACCTTTGTGCTGGGGAATAGTCTG
>PVJH01009883.1:0-76619 GCA_004026705.1 Nesogale talazaci | reverse complement strand
CCCACCATAACCCTCCACACAGAAGAAGAAAACACTGCCCAGTCCTAGCCATCTTTTTCTTCTTACACTCCACTTCCAATTTCACCGCCACATCCTTTCAACTCTAACCTGGATGACAATCAGAATGTACACAGCTCATACCATCTCCAAAGTTATATCTCTGTTGCCAGCAGTTTTAAAATAGCTAGCGCTATAGCAGATAAGTTCTGAATGGCTGTAGTGAGCAAGAAGACACAAATGTTTTCTAAGAACTCGATTACATTGTAGATGGTGTGAGATGGTTTGGAAAGAAGTCATGGATCAAAATTATGCTTGGCGGGGCAGCTAATTACTTCATAAGACCCTTCTAGCTAGAATGCTCCTTAAAAGTAAGGATATTAAGACTTCACTTCACATCCTTTGCCTTATTCACCAAGAGAGAGTAGTCCCTGGAGAAGGACAGCATATTGGGTATGTTATGGTTCTCTAGAGAAACAAAACCAGGGCACTAGTAATTTAATATATCTTTATATAGATGGATAGATAAATAAAATATACAAAATAAGAAATTAAAAGTTAATCTATAAAGCATTACAAACAGCACTGTGCAACTCACTTCCATGAGACAGCTAGTAGACTGGCAGTCCCTGGAGTCTTGAGGGCCGCCGTGCAGTCCTCTGTAGAGCAATCCAGGCTATCCAGCCACAGGCAGCAAGCAGCAAGGCAGGTCACCTACAGTCAGCCAGATACAGAGTCCCAGAGTCCCCAGCTCAAGAGATGCCTATTCCAGTAGTGTAGCGAAGCAGGTCTAGAAGGAACCTCAATTTACAGCAACACAGCCCACAGATGAGGTGTCCCTCAGGTAGTGTAGCTTATAATTGGAGGCACAGAACAAGCAAGGCACCTGGCTCTGCACACTGGACCGACGTGCAAGAGACAAGCAGGGCAAGGCGCACCAAGCCATTCATCTCTCCACCCTTCATTTAATCCCACATGTGTTCACTGGCCCTGTTGGCACAATAAACCTAACTATCGCACTTGGTAAAGTAGAAGGGCAGTGAAAAAGAGGAAGGACCTCCACAAGGCGGACTGGCACAGGGGCTGCAACAACGGGCTCAAATATAGCACCAAGTGTGAGATTGTGCAGATATGAACAATGTTTCGTTCTTTTGTATAAGTCAGAACCAGTTGGATGGCATTTAACAACAACAACTACTATACTTTCAGTCATTCCCACCAACTGATGGGTGAGACTATATCAATGAGATGCTTATGTCCTGCCCAGGGAATCGGATAGCTTGCTAATGTAAATAAGTGAATCTATGTGGCGTTGAGGCCCTATCAGTTCGGTGTATGGAAACCCAGAGAGGAGGGATGGTCAGTTTTTCCCTTCTTCCAGGTGTAAAATGAGCAATCCCACACGTGGAACGAGGGAGCTCACAACCACCCACAAAGGAAGATACTTCCTTTGGGAGAGAGAACTGTAAGTCCTGGGCTGGTGGGAGGGGGTAAGCGGTGGTGGCAGTGGACCCAGGAGATGGGGCAGTGAGCTGTGCCGCACACAGAGTGAGAAAGGCTTTGAGCAGGAGGTGGCTGGCAGGGTCAGGTGTCTCTGGGCACTTAGTGGCAGCACTGGAGGTCTTTATAACACTTGCCTGGAAAGAGCAGAGCCTAGGGAGACACAAGTGGCCTTCAGGTTGGAGAAGGGCAAGACCATGGGTATATATGAGAAGACACTGTCCTGATCTAAGAACCCTATCCTGAATTGTTTCTGGTCCTGAATAGTCACCTGTCATTTCTCTAATAAATCCTGTACTCATGAGTGTTGTCTGTGAATTCTGTGTGACCATTATCATACACGATCAAACCCAATAGAGAAGTAGAAACTGCTGTGGAAGAGATGGTTAATGTCAGAATTGGTGAAGAGGTTGAAGGATAAAGGTATGTCAAGCCTGTACCTTTCAGGAATGACTCTTGGGCTGTTGATCTTGATTCTTCTTTGCCCCCATGAAGCTAGAGGAGGATAGATGTCTCCTATTCCATGCTATTTTTACATTCCTTAAAAAGATCACTCTACAGGTTGAAGAAGAGGCCAAATTTATACACAGAGAAACCAGTTAACAGACTATAGAAATCATCCATGCCGGGGCTTAGGCCAGAGAGGTAGCAACAGAAGATGTATGGACAGGAGTGAGATTCCAAATATAGCTGGGTGCAGAGCTGGCACAGTTTCTACAGGAAGATGAGAAAGAGAGGGATCGAAGATGACTCAAGGGTCTAGTAAAGAGAGGGTGTTCACTGAGATGAAGAAGGGTATGCTGTGTGAAGTGAAATTACTTTCTGGGTCTCTTCCAGCTATTATATTTGTAACGCCCACCAAATAATCAGATGACATCATGCACATACGGTGCAGAAGCCCATAACTGAGGCAACTGTCAGTCTTGCCAGTGTGCTGGGCTTGAGAGTCAACCATGTCAGAAACAGGAAGAGAGTGTCCCATGACCATGCAGGGAGAAGAAGCTTCTCAGAGTGTGTATGAGATCCCTACCTGAAACGACAGAGGCAGGACCAGAGGCCACAGCGGTGAGCCCAGGAGTCAGCGCAAAGGAGCAGTGTGCAGACCAGGAGACAGAGCAGTGACTTTTGTAGCCTTCGGAGGAAGCAAAACAGTGCTTTTGAACAGGAGACGAGCTTGCAGACTGGAGTAGCTTTTGGAAATTGAGCAATGCTAAAGGAGCTTGGTAATATTTGCTGGAGTAGAACAGAGACCAAAGAGCTAAGTAGCTGAGAGGCCTAGGACCAGAGAAGGGAAAGCCTTCCAAGATGGCTGAGAAGAGGAGCTATTTCCTGTTCATAGACTTCCATAGCTACATGAGTCAGGAGAAGCCTCCAACCTGCCTCTGACCTACGGGCTTAGATTGAACTGGAGCAACTTCTATTGCTTCTAACAGAGCGCATTTGAACTGGGGTGCTGGACGAGAATATTGAAGGTATCATGGACTGCAAAGAAACACAAGTAGATCTGTCTTGGTAGAAGTACTGCCAGAGTGCTCTTTAAAGGCCAGGACGGTGTAAATTCATCTTCTACACATTGGGCATGTATAAGATTGGTCAGGAAAGACCAATCCCTAATGAAGGACCTTGTGCTTGGTAAAGTAGAAGGGCAGGAAAAGAGAGGAAGGCCCTCCAGGAGATGGAATGACATAGTAGCTGGGACCATGGGCTCAAGCAAGGGAACAATTGTGAGGTTGGCACAGGACGGGCAGTGTTTCTTTTGGTTGAGCATAAGGTCACTGTGGGTCGGAACAGAATTGATGACACAACAACTGTATGATCTATTTGTTGATAGGAATTTCTTTTTATATCTACACGTAGAAGTGCCGCTGGTTCTGCTTCTCTGGAGAACCCAACCGAACACACCAAGTGAAGAGATTTAAATCCTTAGCACTGGAAGGGAGAAGTGTGTGAGTACATATGGAGATGAGGTCAGCAGGGCTGAGTTGTAGACACTTCAGCTTGTAGTGGGTGAGGCAAGTCAAGTTTTGGCCAAAATCCAGAGAGGGTAGACGATGCAGAAAGGGGAAAAACAAGAGAAAGATATCCTCTGAAAGGCAGAGGACAAGATGGTCCCGGGAAGGAAGGAGCTGTAATTATATCACATGAAGCTATTAGTTCAAGTAATAGTGATGAGAATTAGTTCAAGTAATGTGTGAGAATTGCTTACTGGCTTGAGTAAATATGCAAATTATTTAAGATCTTGATACTTCAATGATTGGTATGTAAGAGCTGTTGGAAGGGAATCAGGAGCCTGGCGCAGAGGAAGTGAGAACCAGCATACCATGAGTCCTCAAACTACGGCCCATGGGCTACAAGCAACCCAACGAGGACATTTATCTGCTCCTCCATGACCTCCCCAGGTGTTTTTGCCACCTCTTTAGTCCTGCTTAGCAGCAGAGTCATCCCAGGCCTGCGGTAAATTTGTTCAGAGTTGTTTTTTTTTTTTTAACAACTATAACCTAGTCCTCCAACAATCTGATCGACAGTGAACTGGCCCCCTGTTTAAAAAGTTTGAGGACCCCTGCAACACCTCCTTTGATGAATCAGGTTCAAAAAGGAAGCAGAGAAATGGAATGGTAGATACTGGATCTCAGGAGGGTATCTTCAAAGAGGTATGTCTACTGAAAGGTATAATGTAATATTTGTGTAAATAATTGTAATGGCAGGTCAAAATGTATTGAGAAGTTCTATGGAATATGGAAATCGCATGGAGTCACAGTCAGATTGGCTCCAACCAGAGATTGCTTCTCAATGGGGAAGGAGCAAACAGAAGAGGCTTAATCGATTGGACATCTTTTCTATTGGGACAGCTAACTCTTGTTACAGATATAGAGGAAAGCATTTCAAGTGTTTCAGGCACAACTAGAAGACTACAGATACACAGAGACATAGAAAATGTAATAAATGTTTGAGAAAAATAACTTAGGAAGTGACTGATGATTAGTGACTACAGCAGAGGGTAAGTGGGGGTTGGGGGAGGAGATCAGTGCCAAATACTGGAGTTGAAAGCTTACGTGAGGAATTTGACATTTATCTTAGGTCATGTGGAGCCTTGAAGTATTTTTGAGTATGAGGACAAATAATCCTATCTCTATTTCTGGAAGATAATTCTGCTAGTAATGGGGAGATGGTGGATCGAATGAGTGAAATGTGAACGGTCTTCAAACCCAGGCTGCAAAATGTTTTGATAGCGTAGGCCATGGAAGCCATTCTGTAAGTATGTTCTTAAATAGAGAGAAGTGGATAAAGAAAATGTGTTTCATACTTTAAAATTAAACTGGAAGTGATTTACAAGATGGATTAGAGTGGTGACAGATTGGAAACTGTGCCGATTTGCCTGGCTTTTCCCCTGGAATTTTCCTTGCTGGTTCGTGAAAAGATCTTGTTTCTTTTTATAAGAGAGATTTATCCCCAGAGATTTATCCCCAAATATGGGAAACTTTATTTGGGGGCTTTAGTCTCTTTGTCGTGTTTATGTTTAAGAGTGGGGGCACAGAGGAAGGGCAAGTGAGACCTCACCTGGCAGCATCTTGGTGGTATCTGAGGTGGACTCTGCTTCTCATGCATTCATCTTACACCCAGGCTTTTCTGCTGGTCAACAGGTCAATTTCTGGAGAAGCAAAGAAAGGAAACCGATCTCAGTCTGCAAGGACCTGATGACTTAGAAGGACTTGGAAGTTACCTATGGAAAATACAAAGTAGTCATAGCTTAGTGGAATGGGGTCTGTGCACAATTTGCTCCTGGAAGTGAAAGGTAGAGTTTCATGAAGGGGGTGTTTTAGACTGCTTTCTCTAGAGAAACAAAACTAGCAATCACATGCAGATATAATATATGTGATATTAACTATCTTTAGCCAGCAGGGACATCACAGGATGCATGGGTAGACAAATTTGAGGTGAGGCTTGCGGCAGCAACAGCAGAGGAATTGAGTACCAGCAGATCTGAGAGCAGAGGGATGGCAGGCCACCGACAGGTCCAGGATCTTGGATCAGCACATAGTTTGGTAGGCCAGTGGTTCAGACCCAAAGGTCTTGAGTGGGAGGCTAGTGGGGCAGTTGCTGGATCCCAAACCAGCAGAAAGATATGTAGCAAAAAGGAGGCAACCATTGTGTATGTAGGGAGACCAAAAGGAAAAATCCCTGCAATTGCATCAAGGATGATGGCCAAAGGGGGTTGCACTCCACTTTAATCTTATCATAAAGGCTTGACTGCTCTCAACAGTCCCCATTATGGAGTTGATTACATTGTAGCTAAGTCATATCATAAGGAATTATTAGATCTCAGTTGCCAGAGCAATGACAATCTTGGCCTAGCCAAGTTGACAGATGCGGTAAGCCAGGTTGATAGAGAAACAAATCCAAAGACACCCATATGGATGCAGGAGAGAGTTTTATATCAGAGAGCAATTATATATTGAGAAAAGATCCCAGCCCAGTCCAGATCAATCCATAAATTCGAGATTAGCCCATAAGTCCAATACCAATCTATAAATTTCTATTCAGACTCACACAACACATGCAATGATGCTAACTGAAGGAAGATCACAGGCAAGCGGTGAGGGCTGAGGATCCCGTGGCAGTGGAAGCATCTCAGCACTGGCATGATGCTCCTTCCGCCCAATGAATCTGTCTCCTTAATAGAAAATTGAAGCAGAGAGAGACTGTGTCCTACCTCCAAGGCAAAGGAGAGGAAGTTCTCAAATCTTCATAAGATCCTGTCCACCAGGATGCATCATTAGGCTATGACCTAATTCATAGGCTATGACCTAATTCAGACTGAATTCCATTCCTTTACTCTATCTATCACCTTTAACTGAATAGACATTCAGTTGCCTGACAAAAAGGGAAAGAAAGTTCCCGGTACAGTAAGAACAAACACAAGTTGGCCAAAAAGACCCACAAAAAACCATATTGTAATCAAGATTTTGAGAAGGACTTTGTGCCTAGAGCATGGGTTCTCAACCTGTGCATTGTAACCCCTTTGAGGGTCGAACCACCCTTTCACAGAGTTCACCTAAGATCATCGGAAAACACCTATTTCCGATGGTCTTAAGAACCAAGACATTGTTCCCCTGTCTATCTTCAGGGAGGTCCCCCCACAAGCAAATATGCCCACATACGAGCATAGGGCATGAAGACTGTTACCCACGGGACACCATGCTTCAAGACAAAATTTCATTTATTTGTTATTAGAAATAAATATTTCATAATATATAATTATAAATTTTTGTGATGAATCACCATGCTTTATGTTCATTGGTAACAATGAAAATACATACAGCATATCGCATGATGATTCATAACAGTAGCAAAATTACAGTTGTGAAGTAGCAATGAAAATAACTTGATGATTGGGGGTCACATGAGGAACTATACTGACCTGAGGAAGGTTGTGAACCACTGGTCTAGCAGCTAGAGTATGTGATAACACAACGTTATTCTGTACTGAGGATCCAGGGCGAAATTTTCAAGGGCCAGTGGATTGTGCAAGGATTTTGAATCAGACTTTTCAAGTTGGTGATTCTTAATCTGTTTGCTGTTGACTCTTTGAGCATCTTCCTGTTTCCATGCTCTTTTCCCTTGTTTAGACTCTGATCATCTCTCATCCAGACTGTGATAGGTAGGTTTGTTATGCCAACATGGCCACAGAAGATTGGTGGGTCTGCTGTGACGGCACAGCCAATGAACACATGGGATGAATTGAAGGGCAGAGATAGGAAGGGCTTGGCGAGTCCTGCCCTCTCTCTTGCTTCCGGATCTTCAGACCAGAGAGCTGCCTTGTTCGTCCTGTGCCTCGACTTTCGAGGAACACTACCCATGGAACACCTAATCGTGGACTGTGTTGCTGTGAGTTGAGGTGCCTTCAAGCCCTACTTCACCACGCTCCTGAGATATACATCTCTTGAGCTGGGGACTGTAGGACTCTGTCACCTGGCTGACTGTTGGTGACCTGCTCTGCTGTTTGCTGCCTGTGACCAGATAGCCTGAATTGTTCTACAGAGGATACTCAGCGGCCCTCAAGACTTGAAGGACGGCCAGTCTTCTCACGCAAGTGAGTTGCACTGAGCAATCTGTACTGCTTTATAGATAGTTAACTGTTTCTTATCTTATATACCTTTCTCTACATATAAATATATAAAAAGAATTACTAGTGTTCTGATTTTTATTTCTCTAAGAGAAACCTGCCTGACAGACTACCAAAATGATCCTCCCTCCACCCCTAATCATCTACTATAAAGTCTCCCTCTCCCTGAACCTGTTTAATCTTCCTACCTTGTCAGAATGATCTTTTTAAATGCCAATTTCACTTTATCATTTCCTATCTCATGTACTATACTATATGGCCAGGATTTCTTAATGCAGTTCTTAACGAAGCATTTTCTTTCTCTAGAACTCTGCACAACCTCTGTGATACGCTCTGCCCAAGCAGGCATTCTCTCATTTACTCCTTCTACCTAAAATGCCGTACTCCTTTCCCCCCCTCATCAACATTTTAAAGATCCAGATGAAGCATTAATCGCCCTATGCCATGTTTCCTTTTTTTTTTTTTTAATATCATCAGTTTAAATCCAGGAGTTTTTAAAATCCTCTGAAAGTGGAATTATATCTTATGTATATATCATACAATCACTATTACAATATTATGCACACTAGTTTCAACACCTTTAAAATCACCTATGTATCACCTCATTCTCTTTCTTTTTTAAAAATTCATTTTATTGGGGGCTCATATAACTCTTATCATGATCAATACATATATCTATTGTATGCAAACCACATTTGTACATTTGTTGCCATCATCATTCTCAAAATATCCTCCTTCTACTTAGGCCCTTAGTATCAGCTCCTCATATTTCCCCTCCGTCCCCATTCCCCTTCCCTCACAAACCTTTAAAAATTTAAAAATTATCATTATTTTTCATACTGTACACTGTCTGATGTGTCCCTTCACCCACCACCCTGTTGTCTGTACCCCAGGGAGGAGATTCTATATAGATTCCGGCAATTGGTTCCCCCTTTCTACTCCACCTTCTCTTCACCCTCCCAGTATCACCACTGTCACCACTGGTCCTGAAGTGATCATCTGTCCTGAATTCCCCATGTTTCTGGCTCCTAACCATACCAGTGTACATTCCCTGGTCAAGTCAGATTTGTAAGGTAGAATTGGGATCATGATAGTAGGGGGTGGGGGAAGCATTTAAGGACTAGAGGAAGGTTGCATATTTCATTGTTGCTACACTGTACCTTGATTGACTCATCTCCTCCCTATGACCCTTCTGTAAGGGGATGTTGCTTCACCTACCAAAGGGCTTTGGGTCCCAAATCTGTACTCCCCCTTATTATAGTGATTTATTTTTTAGTACTTTGATGTTTGATACCTCATCCCTTCGATACCTCATGGTCACACAGGCCTGTGTGGTTCTTCCATGTGAGCTTTGTTGCTTTTGTGCTAGATGGCCGCTTGTTTACTTTCAAGCCTTTAAGACTCCAGATGCTGTATAACCTAGCACCATCAGCTTACTTCCCCACATTTGCTTATGCACACATTTGTCATCAGTGACTGTAACAGGAAGGTGGGCAAGCAATGATATGATTTTTAGTTCTTTGATGCCTGATAACTGACAGCATGTTTTCTTTTAATGCATCGTGTCTGAAGTAATCGCTCTCTCTTCTTCTGCCCCACTGGCAGAGGCATTGTTTAAAAAATCTCATTGAGAAGTATTTAAATATACAAAACTTTTTTGTCAACAGTTTTACTGGCATATAATTCACACTTCTACAACTCAGTAGTTCAGTCACATCAGGAAGAGTTGTACAATCATCACTACAATCCATTTTTGCACATTTTCTTCATTCTTGTACTCATCATTATTAACTTCCCATTTCCCTCCAGCATCCCTTGCCATGACCCAAAGGAACCATTCATCTAGCTACTGTTTCAATAGATTTACCTATCCTGGATTCCACATACAGAAAAACATTTAAAAAACAAACAAAACTAACATGAAGAGCAAAGCATAACAGATTCAAACTTCAAAAGAAAAGAAAGCAGAAAATATCAAAATCTAGAACAAATTTAAATGAATCATAAGGAAGATCAAATGATAAGGTGCTAAATGTCAACCTAACCTCATCTGCAATCCACTTTCCAGTGCGCTCTTCCTGTTAGCAAGGCTGTTCACATCCCTGGTCCATGGTCAGAGAGGATTCACCAGGGGCTGAACCCATGCATATTTCCCCCTCACTTTTTTTTTAGCTGAAAGAACTTAACATGGGTCAAAAGAAGGATCAAACGATAAGATATTACATTTTGACCTCATGATCTCTGGCAACACATTGTATTGCAGAACATTTCCATTTGCTTTTTTATATGTTGTTTTTTCTACAAGTTTTCTTAAAGACAAATATAATGCATGTCTGTGCTAAGTCCTCATTCTTATCTTGGTGTCCAGTGCATCACAATTACTCATTAACTCTTTGAGAACTGAATGGATGTGCTAAGAGCCTGGAGATTCAAAACTACATGCTTTTGAAAGAAATCCATCCATTCTTTGATATCCATTCTTTGAAATCCATCCATTCTTTGAAATCCATCCATCCATTCATAATCCAAAGAACTACACCTATCATTATGATAGTGGGCACCATTTTAGGAACCAGACTACTCAATTCTTCTGGTACCATTTTTTTGGTTAAAAAGCAAATAGACAATCAAACCATCAAGTGTGATTTTTTTTTTTTACCAACTTGTAATAGACTTGATGGCAACTGTTGTTTTTCTTTTTTGAAAGATTATATCAGCAAGAGCATATAGGTGTCCAGTGTACTTAATATGTCTATTCAATTAGTTATATTTCAAGTTCATTTATTTAGCAAACTCGTATTCAGTCCCTATTGACTGGGTGATATTTCTGTGCCAAACACCATTCTGGATCCTGAAGGCACACACAGTAGCTCACAGCGACATGGAAAACATGGAGACATAAACCTACAAACAGACTGCAGAGTGCGAAGTGCGACGAGGGAGGTGAGCATGAGGTATTAATGAGGTGACCTGATGTGGTTGAAAGGACAAGCACAGCTTCCATGTTGGTGTTTCCGAGGTCATTTTTACAGAACCCTCCTGGTCCTGCAGCCTGTCTGTGCAGAGGATGACTTTTGCCTGACCTTCTCTTGTTCTGAAAGGGCCTGTGGAGCGCCCTGGGGCTTGATTACACCCAACGCCTTGGTGAGAATTTCCAGAAGCCTCTGTCCTGCTGTCATCTCATTAAAGAGTCACACAGAAAAAAGGCCCCTTGGGAGGACTTTAATCCCTTCTTTCTTCACTTACCACCTCATATAAAGCGAGGATTGACAGTTAATTCTACTCCAATTCTGAGACTTTGAAATATGTGAATTGAAGGGTGGTGGGCAGAGAGAAGCTTCCCTGCTCTTTCTCATCTGTCCCCAGTGTGAGGCCTTGGAATGTGGGGACCTCATTCTTCAGGGGAGAGTAGCAGCTCCCAGTAGATGGGAGTCCCCTAGAAGAATCAGAAAGAATTGCAGCATCCATAAGAATTGACCAGCGAATGTAAATCACTAACCATTTCAGGACATAATGAAAGTGCCTATGTATCTATCTGTTCAAATACTTCTGACTCTGTGTGTCTTTTATAGAGTACCCTGTACCTGTGTTATCTTAAAAATCAAAAACAAAACCCCCTGAATGGATAAACTCTGGTGCATTCATCCTACGGAATTTTACAGATCAACAAAAAATGATGATAATTCTCTTAAAAACCACAAGACATGGGAAAAACTAAAGATTATGCTGAGCAAACTAAGCAGTCTTTTAAGTATATTTAATTTCACCATTGTGATGAGGAACACAAAAAAGGAAATATAGATGTAGTTTACAGACCAACAGACAAGACTTTGATAACAATGAGGAAACCAGGGGGGAAGGATGAAAAGTAGAGGGCTTACCATGGAAAATAAAATATATAAAATAAAAATTGCTTCATGAAAAACAAACAAACCCTCCATATTCCTTCCCCATCAGATCATTAAGGATCTGAGTGGCTAAGAAAGGAGGGAAAGTAATACAGAAGTGGACTTGGAGTCTTTACTGACCTACAAGCTCATTTCAAACATAAAACCAAAAAACTCCTACATTGCGAAACACACAAAAAGAACACTGACTGTGTGATTGCCAGATCCACTTGATTAGTTACTGTCCACAGCAATGGATTTCCAGCCAGGGTGAAATCTAATGATGATGGTTGCAGTCAAAATCCCACTCTTGGGGGATAATAGCTTAAGCTCCCTGGTCAAACATCTCATTGACTTTGTGTGAGATATTCATGGTGAAAAATATGGGCATTTTAGGAAGATAATTTTAAAATGAATCTTTCACATTGCCTTAAGGTTATAGATGGCAAGCCCATGCTAGAATTCACTAGCTATGGCGCTAGGTTTGCTTGAAAGTCAATTTATTTCTGATCTAGTCAAAAACTAGATCACTATTCATGTGATGGAGGGAGCAAGGCAGAATTTTCAGTCTGGAACCCAAACAGGAAAAAAACAAAAACAAAAACAAGATTCCAATGTTCCCTAGGTGTTTCTGAGACAGAAAGAAATTCAAACATAGGCAGAGGGCAGAAGAGCTAACTATTAAAAGCAGCAACCTTGTTCCCATAGCAGACTAGCCATTGCTATGTTATATTATGTATGTTATGTTATGTATATTCACTTATATGTTTGCACCTCTGTCTCATCCACTACAATTTCTTAGAACTTTAGGAATAAAGTGTAGTTATGTTTGGACTCTCTGTTCCTCTCAGAGGAAATGAAGAACCGGACAGTAGCAATTGGGGTTCGGCAGCATGAACTTGAATGTTTTAGTGTTGTATCAAACTAACCCAATGATGTGGACTGTGTGTGGTGATTAAAGAAGTCTTTCTTGACTATCCTACTTAGAGTGACTTCCTGGTAGAACAGTGCTTAGATGTTGGGCTGCATTCTGCAAGGGCAGTGGTCTAAAAACACCAGACAAGCTAAGGGAGAAAGATGAGGTTTTATACTTCTGTAAAGAGTTACAGACTCTTGGAAACCAGCAGGAGCATGAGTTTGAATTGTCTCAATGGTAGGTTTTTTTGTTTTGTCATTGTTTTCTCCAATTATTTTCTCTATGTTTTTTCTCATCACTTAATTTGTTCCCTGAACTAATCAAAATCTCGAAAGACCTTGCTTACTTACTGGTTTACATGCTCTTCCCCCACTTTAGGTAGTTTCTTATCTGATATCTTGTTCACTACTGCCCAATAACTATTTATTGCCTGATAACTATGATTTCATAAGTAGATCTTTGGACTAATGTATATGTATGCTTTAAACTAAGTGAATATAATATAAATCTTGTCCTGAAGATATCTCAAGATACCTGCACACTCAGACACCAGAGAAGAACTTAATTATATAGCAGGACATAGTGATCAGAAGGGGAAGGAGAATTATTGAAAAAGAAAAAGAAAGGTGACAAAGGTCTTGCAACCTGGTGTGTATTACCTGGAAAGGAGATAATCCCCTTTTATATTCTTCTAAGTTGCAATAGCAAGGATTCTTGGTGTGCAGTGAATAGGGCACTCTGCTGCCAACGAAAAAGTAGACAGTTTGATTCCATCAGCTGCTCAGTGAGAGTAAAGACCTACATACCATTTCAATTTAGAAAACCTTTGGGACAGTTCTACTCTGACATAGAGGGTCGCTGGGTCTGAGTCAACACCAGGACCCTGAGTTTGGTTCTGGTGTTGGTAAGTAGTAAGATGCACAATCTCACTGCCATTGAGTCCATTTGGACTCACAGTGGCCTTACAAGGGCAGGCTAGACCAGGACCTTTGGGCTTTGGGGACTATAATTCTTTATGAGGATAGAAGTCTGCTTCATCCCGCTTCTGCAAGGTAGCTGGTGGGTTCCAACTGCTGGACTTGCATGTGGCTTTTCAGCTGAACACATGAGCCAGTATAAGAAAATTACCTCATGAGAAGGTGTAATGGGCTATGCATTGGGTTACTAAGCACAAGATCAGTGTCTCGAAACCGCCAGCCCACTCTTGTGGAGACTGATCAGGCTTTCTACTCTGGTAGAACAGAGTAGAAAACACGGTCCCGAGTCACAGCTTCCCACAGGTTGGGGAGATGGAGAGATACCTGTGGCGGGGAGGATGCAGGGCTGGACGGGGAGAGTGAGACAGGTGGACAGGTCAGCAAGCGTATGCCAGGTTCCCACGTGAGGAATTCTGGCCCTGCAGCAAGGCCAAGAGGATATAAGAGTTGCCTGGGAGCAACCGTCTTAGAAACCCACAGGGGGCAGTTCTAGCCTGTCCTGTAGGGTGTCTATGAGTTGAAACCTACTAGATGGCAATGAATTGGGATGCGCTTTTTAAGGAAGCTGGGTTAGTGGTATTCTCATCTTTGAAGGCTTCTTCTGGGATTGACATTAGAATTGTATTACTCAGCCAGGATGTGATGTAAATTGTGTACGCTTGATTAACAAAAGTATCTCTGAGTCTGCAATGTCATTGGGACTGACAAGATCATACAAATACAAAGTTATCTTCAGGGAAGGTTGTTAGGCAGGAGCAGGACTAGAGCAGGACTCCCATTCAGAGCAGTTCGAAAAGTCCCAGCTTCACTCTGTTCCTTTCTCCATTTGTTTTTGATTTTCAAAATGGTTTCATTTGAATTAAAAAAGATGTCTTCTTTTCCTCTCGCTATTTCTCTTGTGGCATCATTTGTTGTGTTTATTTGCTTTTACAGCAGTTTTGGTTTTGTCTTCCTCTGTACATAGTCACTCTGTGAGTCGGAACTGACTGCATCACGCCTAACTACAACAGCAGCAGTTCAGTCGTCTTCCACTTTCAAAGCCTATCTTAGGTCCATGTTTTCTCTCCTTGTCCACTGCCATCACCCTTGAAGCCATAGCATCCATCTCTTACCCGAAACCACTTAAAATAGATTCCTAAATGCATTCTTGTGCTTCATATGCATGTGAAAGTTGGACATTGAGTAAGGAAGACTGTAGGAGAATTGATGCATTTTCATGGTGGTGCTGGAGAAGAATCTTAAAGTACCATGAACTGCTCAAAGGACAAACAAATCTGTCTTGGAAGAATTGAGGCCAGAGTTCTCCTCGGAAGCAAGGATGGTGAGACTTTACCTTATAGACTCTAGACATGTTGCCAGGAGAGACCAGTCCCTGGAGAAGGACATCCTGCTTGAGAAAGTGGAGGAGCAGCAAAAAAGAGAAATGCTCTCAATATGATGGATTGACACCGTGGCAACAACAAAGTGGTCCAGGGTGGGAATGATTGTGAGGATGGCAAAGGACTGTGCCATGTTTCATTCTGTTGTGTATAGGGTTGCTATGGGTTCTGACAACAACAAAACAGCCTATGCATGACAGCATTTTTTTTTTTTTGAAATGAAAACCCAAACAGCTTTCTGTTTAAAGATTTAGGGTTTTCAATTGCTCTTCAAACAAAGTCCAGGGGTTCTTGCCCTTCCCTTTCTTCATTGGCTTTGACTTCCTCTGGCAGAGAAAGTGCCCCTAACGTTTAAGCTGCACAGGCCAGGAACCTCTGCTTTCCCTGGTGACAATCAGTTCAAATTTCCAGAGCAGACCTGAGGCTTGGTAACCTGTCCTCTGAAACTTGGAGGCATAAGCTGCTAAGTCTTTCTTTTTCTAAATTAAAAAAAAAAAGAAAGAATCATCAAAACAATTCCACTATTGGAATTATTTCATGAAAGAGAGAACAACAAATGTCCCCAAAGTAGAAAGAACATAAGCTCACAATAAAGGACAATTCTTTAAATATCTTTAGATTTATTTTAAAAACTCACTAAGGTCTCTTTTGATTTTTCTTTTACCATGGACTGATAGAAAATTTATTTGGAAGACTCTGGCTCAAAGAAAAAAACAACACTAAAACTTAAAATTACCCAGGAACACCAAATGTCACATATCTTCTTTCTCAGTAGGAGAGCACCTAGGTTTCCCAATAAAACTATCTTTAAAGTTGAAAGTAATGGAACTTCTGGAGTCATGAGCCAAGTTAGTTTTTTTAAAGCAGAGTTTCTGCAAGTGGAGGTGCTTATTACCAGGTCCCACGCTAGACCTACAGATACTGAAACTCTGGGAGTTTGGTCTAGGAATCTACATTTTAAGCAACATCCTCAGGGGATGGATGGTAAAAACCAGCATCGTGGGAAAAATATACTTGCCCAGCCTCTCCCGAGAAATCATACATGTGGCTTATGGCACTTCACACATTCTTTGTTCTTTGCATCTCTAGCTGTTTACTCATTGGTTCTCATTGGTTCTCTTGTATCTTTGTAAATACACTGCGGCTTATTGTAGTATTTGCTATTAAAAGATGTTTCGTTCTTGTATCTGCTGGTGGGTCTTTAAAAACTTTAGTTGTATGACTTTTAAATACATCACTGGTTCTGTGTTAGAAACAGAGGAACAGAGGCTCTCTGTGGGGGAAAGAGTATGTTGAAGAATTTGTAGCCTCTCATTTTGATCCCTGATTTATCACACACCTTCACTGTTTTATTGGTATCTGAAAGAGGCCTGTTTTCCCTTGGAATTCTACATTCTTCGGGGATGAAGTGTTCAGAGTCTTTAACACTGTTTTAGAGAGTCTCTTGAGTATTTAGCATCTGGATACAGCCGTCATCACATCAATGAGAGATAGAGCAGGCCAGAAGGGACTCTGTCCAGGGGAAAGGCAAGATCAACATGAAATCTACCATGACTTTTTCCACTTTTGCAAACCTGGTGGTCAACATGGCATCAAAGAGCAGTCATTCTGCAGCCTTGCATCAAACTTATGTTACTGTTACTCATCCTGTTATGTGCATTTAGGAACTGATTCTAATAGTGAATGATTTTGCTGTAGAAATTTTAGGAGATGATAGGCCATTGACAATTATTGTAGGCTGCTTTCCTAAACTCTGTTTTTCTCATGTTCACATAATAGTATTTTCCCTCCCCCCCATAATAAAATGTGCTAAAGAAATTAAAAGGCTTTCTGAAATATAATAAACCATATATGCTCACAAATAAGAAGGTCCTTAAGACTGCCAAGATGGATGGCTAAATGAGGCAAAATAATTGACTTATTTTATATTCATTAAAAAATAAGTAAAAGAATGCCTGGGGTCTTCCGGGAAGATAGGGCTGAGTAACACATACCAGAGGGACTACGCAAAAATCAGCTCAGGAGACTTAATAAGAGGGAAATTCCACACTGCCAGATCCCAGGAGGAGCATCATAAAGATAAGTAGGCACAGATTCACTCAGTTTTGAGGAGCTGAGGGCTTTTGGATTACCACAGTGGAGGCCAGCTAGGGTTTGACCTTAGCCCTGCCACTGTCTTGGCTGGAGCCAGGATCATTTGGAGCCAGTGCCGGGGCTTTATCTCAACACAGCCATAGCTTGTTGCTGCCTCAAGGCAGGGGTTAAACCCCTTCAGACCCATGGTTAGGGATCAGAGCTCAGCTATATTGTTAGTTTTGTTTCCCTCTTATCTCTCTGTTTCCTCATACTCTCAGCGGACTTTTAAAACTTTTTATTTTTTTTCTTCCCTTTTCTCTCACATGCATTGTGGACTTCCACCCAACTGGGAGCACTCCACCCTCTGCAGCATAATTCGAGGCTAGGGAAAGCTCACCCAACGTCCACCAGGGGATAGCTCACCCAACTTCTTGGGGAAGTTCCACCTATCTACCATATGCAGTGCTTACCACATGGCTGGGGAAATCCCACCCACCTTCTTCAGGAGAGTGGCTGGGGGAGCACCTCTCCACCCTGTATGCTTCCACGTGACTGAGGGAACTTCCTCCTGTCAGCTGTAGTGCCTCATACAGCCTAAGGCACCTCAGTCAACCCTCGTCAATGTTTCACCCTGCTGTGGGAATCTCTCCACAACCTTCACAGTGATCTACTTCACTAGGGCAATTCACCCATCATTCGAGGTGCTCTACACCAAAGTGGGCAAATACGAGTTCATGGATGAGATAACAAAAAGCAGTAGCAGACTCACAGACTTCACTAACTGACTGGAGGAGGCAGAGAAGCACACCAGTGACTTAGAGGACAGCCAAACAAACTAAAAATGTGAACAAAAATCTAATAAGATCATCAGCGAAGCTTAAGAAAACATAAAAGCTATGTCTGATGCTATGAAGAGGAATAACATCAGAATAATTGGATTACTGGAGGAAACTCAGCAAAGAAGTCATCTGCAAAAATACTGAGAGAATTCTTGGAGGAAAACTTCCCCAGCTTAATGAATGAAAACCAGGCAACTCTTGAGAGGCTGAAAGAACACCAGCTAGACCTAATCCCAAGGGGTCACCAAGGCACATGATAGTTAAACTTCAACTTTGAGGAAAAGGAGAAAATCATGAGAGCAGCTAGGGAAAAACAAGCAATCACATATAAAGGTTCCCAAATAAAAAAATGCTCAGATCTATCAGTGGACACTATGAAGAAAAGGAGAGAGTGGAGTGACATTCCAAAAGTTGAAGGAAAATAATGCAAACCCAAGAATACTCGGTCAAATATATATGGGAAAGTAAGAGTATTCCCAGAGAAGAAAACACTCAGAGAATACATTAGAAGAAACCCAGCCCTAAAAAACGTCCTTGGCCACCCTATATGGGCAGAAGAAAAGCACTTACCAAGCATAAATAAGAGACCATCAGATAGAACAACCCCACCCAGAGAGAAAAGGCCCCAAGATAGTATTGGCTTACGGGTGGAAAGAAGTCAAGAATGAAACACACACACACACACACACACACAACAGACTGATAAGAAAGGGAGGTAGGAAAATATCTGACACAAAAGGTGTACGATGACATCGTGGAGTCCAGATGGAGATAATAAACCTGAAATATCAATGGTCCAAACCCAGGCATTAAAAGACTGAGGCCAGAAGCCTGGCTTAGAAAACTATGGCAGTTACCTAATTAGATGTCAATTTGAGGATTAAGCGTGTAGGGGTGGAGTCTAGCCTGTCAATCTGGAGATAGCCAATGAGAGCTCTGTGTGGGCATAAACTTCTCCTGAGAATTCCGGGAAATGTGGTATTCTTCCTGGAGGCAGAGACACTATCTCTCTTGGTTCACTTCCTTGGAAACTTTCTACTGACAATACTCACTGCCTGAGAAACTTGGATGACAAGGATGGCTCCCTGTGAGACTTCTCTGAGGAGAAACCACATACACCTACCCTGATGAAGCCAGAAACCTGGACCCAGGGAAACCATATGGCGACTTCTGCCAGCACTGAAATGTTTACACTACTGGATCCAAAGACTTCCTACCACTGGCTTGTGGTCGTTCTTCATTTGGCATCACTATATGTGCTTCATGAGTCTAAAAAGGACTTAAAGATTGGTATTGACATATGAGCTAATTTCAGACTTATGACCTTGTATTAGACTGGGATAGGATGTTTTTTCAATGTTCAATTGCTTTTGCATATAAACCTCGACCTTATATACATATGCATGTTTATGAATTTTATTTCTCTAGTCTACCCAGACTAACACAAAAACACAACTCATCAATCTGCTGTTTACAGGAGACACATCTCAAGACTACAGAAAAAAATAGACTGAAGCAAAGGCTGGAGAAAAGCACACAAAACAAACAGCAATTAAAAAAAAGTAGGGGTTGCAATCCTAATCTTGGATAAAATTGATCTGAAAGCACAAATTATAAAAACAAATAAGGAAGAACACAATATAATGCCCAAGGAAATGGTAGATAAAGAACCACTAGGCAATTTTAACATATATGAGAGACCTGCTGAATACGTCAACCAAACACTCCAAAAGATGAAAAAAGAAACCACATCCTCAACAATTATAGTAGGTGACTTCAATACATCACTCTGCAAGAGAGATCACAAGGAAGAAACTCAACCAGGAGCCTAGAGATCTAAACATCAAAAATAGACAATTTGATCTGATAGATTTTTACAGAACCCTTCATCTAAATACAAAAAAAACCACATTATTTTCAAGCCCTGATGGTACATATTCAAAGATAGATGACATGCTGAGACATAAGATGAATCTGCATTAATTTAAGTACATTGGTATCATATAGGCTTTTGTCTCTGACCAATGTGCCATAAGAATGAGAATCAACAAAAGGAAGATGAAGGAAACAATAGCAAACAATTGGAATATGACTAACTCTCTATTGCAAAAGGAGTGTGTGCTCGCCCACATCAGAGATGAAATTAGGAGATTTCTAGAAACCAATGAGAAGGAGATCATGATATGCCCAAACTTAATGGCCACAGCAGAGGCAGTTATCAAAGGGAAGTTTCATAGGAATACATGCATACATGAAAAAGGAAGAGAGACTTATGATTGATATGCTCACACAAACTATACAGCAACTACAGCAGAATCAACAGGACAATTCTACTCATAGCAAAAAATAAATAAATTATAAAAATCAGGGCTGAGATTCAGGAGATGGAAAGTAAGAAAACTATGGAAATAATTAACCTATTGTGTTAGTCTGGGTAAACTAGAGAAAAAAATTCATAGACACGCATATGGATATAAGGGAAAGGTTTATATACAAGAGGAATGGAACATTGAGAAAACATCCCAACCCAGTCTAGTCCAAAGTCATAAGCTCGTTATTAGCCTATATGTCCGATACCAGTCTATAAAGTCTCCTTCTGACTTACGAAGGATGTGTGATGACACCAGGACAATCACAGGTGAGTAGGTGCAGAGTCTTGTGTGTCCTGTGGCTGTAGAAGCATCTCAGCACTTGCAGGGGTCTTCCCGTGGCCTCTCGAGAATCTCAGCACTGGCAGGAGTCTACACGTTGCTTCTCCAGCTCCAGAGGTTTGGCTCTATCAGGGCAAGCCCATGTAGCCTCTTCTCTGGCTCCTCCATTTTCCAGGAATCAAGATCGATCAGCATGCTGTCATCTCGTCTGGTCAGTAGTTCGTCGTCTCAGTGACTGAGTCAAGTCTCTCTACTCCAATATGGGAAATATTGTGAGACTTCCCAGAATTCTCAGGAGAAAGCCATGCTCACACAGAGGCCTCATTGCCTATTAATTGGCTATCATCAGATTGACAGGCTAGACTCCACCCCTAGATTCACAGTCACAAAATTGATACATGAGTACATGACTGCCACACCTATGAAATCAAAACTAAAAATTAATGCTGCTAAAAGTTGGTTCCTTGAAAGGATAACAGAATCGACAAACCACTGGCAAATCTAACCACAGAAAGGAAGGAACAAATTTCACTAGCAAGGATGAGGGATGAAAGAGGGGACATTACAACAGACTCTAATGAAATCAAAAGGATAATTACACAGTACTACAAAGGACTGTACTCCAATGAATTCAACAACTTGGAAGACATGGACAAATTCTTGGACAAGCAATCCCTCCTTAGACTATCTCTGATGAATGTCAAAAATCTCAACAGATCCATAACAATAGAAGAACTATACAAGGTTATCATGGGATTACCAAGAAAAAAATCTGGACCAGATGGCTTCACAGAAGAATTCTATCAAGCATCCAGGGAAAAACTGACACCAATCCTACACAAACTCTTCCAGAATATAGAAAAACATGGCAAAGTCCCGATCTCCTTTTACGAAGCTAGTATAACTGATATTGAAACTGGACAAAGATCTCACAAGAATTGAGAACTACAGGCCAATATCCCTAATGAATATTGATACAAAAATCCTTAACAAAATACTGGACAATAGAACACAAAACTATATAAAACAAATAACTCACTATGACCAAGTGAAATTCACACCAGTGATGCAGGGATGGTTCAGCATATGAAAGACTTTAAGTATTATTTGCCACATGGACATGAAAAACTATATGAACCACATGATAGTATCAATATATGCAGGAAAAGCATTTGACAACATCCAACACCAATTCCTGTTGAAGACACTCAAGAAGATAGGAATAGAAGGAAAATTCCTCAAGATAATGTAAGCTACGTATGAAAAACCAACAGCCAATGTGGTAGTCAATGGAGAAAAGACTAACACTATTCCACTGAAAAAGGGGAACAGACAAGGATATCCCTTGACCCCACTCTTATTTAACAACTTTTTTTTTTCACCCTCTGCTGCCACCTGCAGTCCTCTATCATCTTACTGGAGGTTTAGGTAACAGCATAAGGCAAATATAAGACATCAAAGGTATTTGTCTGGGGAAGGAAGAGGTGAAACTATTGTTATTCACAGATATGACTTAATAGATGGAAAATCCCAAAAGCTCCACAAGGGGAGTACTAGTAGCAATAGAGGAACATGGCAAAGTGGCAGGATTCAAGATCAACAAACATAAATCTATTAGCTTCTATACAAATTGGAAAAGACCACAGAAAAGGAGATAAAAAAGGTGGTACCTCAATAGTCAAACACAAATTGAAATATCTAGGGATATATTTGACTAAAAGAACAAAATGTTTATATGAGGAAAACTACAGAACACTATTACATGAAACCAAGAGTGATCTCAACAAATGGAAGAATATTCCATGCTCATGGATTGAAAGACTTAATATAGTGGAGATGTCAGTTCTGCCTAAGGCACTATATAAATTTAATGCAATCCCCATACAATTATCCTCACTTTTCTTCAAAGAAATAGAAAAATGGAGTGCTAACTTCATACAGAGAGGGAAGACGCCCCCAATTAGCAGAGAATTCCTCAAGAAGAACACAGTCGGAAAGCTTGATTTACCTCACTTTAGCACATATTATACAGCCACAGTGGCCAAGATCGCATGATATTGGTATACACAGACCAATGGAAAAGAACTGAAAACCCAGAAATAAAATCAACATAGAGACAATTGATCTTTGAGAAGGGCCCCAAAACATCAAATGGAAGGCAAATGCTCCTTTCAACAAATGGCACTGGAAAAAATGGATACCTAACTGCAGAAAAATGAAGGAAGACCCCTCCATGTATAAGAAGAAACTCAAGGTGAATCACAGACCTTGAAGTAAAACCCCAAACTATTAAGGCCATCAATAAGGGAATTTGGACAAACCTGTGAATTTTGGAACAGGTTATAAGATATAGGCAAGGACACAAATAAGAGAAATGCAAGTTAAAACAATGAGATATCACGTAACACCCTCAAAGACAGTCCAATTCAACATATCAGAAAGCAATAAGTATTGAAGGGGCTGTGGTGAGAAAGGAAATCTGAAGGTATGTACAGCCACTGTGGAAATTGATTTGGCAATATTTTTTAAAAAGTTTATAGCTAAGGAATTGATCACAAGAATAAACATATAACCCCCTTCAAGGGGGGCAAACAATGGAAAAGTGGGTGAAGGGCAGCAGAGAATAATGTACGATATGAAAAAATAATCTATAACTAATCATAGGTTCATGAGGGAGGGCAGGCGGGGGAGGGAGGGGGGAAAAGAGGAGGTGATATCAAGGGCTCAAGTAGAAAGAAAATGCTTTGAAAATGATGGCAACAAATGTGCAAATGTGCTTGACACTGGATGAAATGTATGGATAATGTTAAGAGATATAAGAACCCCCAATGAAAGTATTTAATATAATAATTTTTAAAAAAGATTACAGCTAAGAAAACCTAAAGGACAGTTCTACTCTGACACAATAGCACTAATAGTTTCACTCAGGAGTTTACACTATTAAGCACCATAATACCTGTCTATTTGCTTAGATATTCCTGCCATTATGTGCCATAGTGTTGGTCCCAATTCGTGGTGACCCTGTGCAACAGAACAGATCCTGTTCCACCTTCAAAATTGTAATATTTAAGACAATCGTTGCAGCCATGGTGTCATTCTCTCTCCTTGAGATTCTTCCTTTCTTTTTTTAATGTTTTTTTTTTGTTTTGGGGGCATCACTGCCCTCTGGTGGTGAGAGTAGGAGGCCCAGCCTTGCTGCTGGATTTGAACCTCCAACCAGTGGGCTGCAGTTCCGCACACAACCACTACGCCACTGGGGCTCAGCCGAGATTCTTTCTCTCTCTTTTTTTTTTAACTGTCCCTCTACCTTACCAAGGATGATGTCGATTTCCAGGGGCTGGTCTCTCCTGAGAATATGTCAAAAGTACATGAGATGAAGTCTTGCTATCTTCTAAGGAACATTCTGGTTGTACTTCTTCCAAGACAAATCTGTTTGGTTGTTCTTTGGCAGTTCACGGCACATTCAACATACTTTTTTGCCAACACTGTCATTCCATTCATCCATTCCATTTGTTTAAGTAGATATAGAATACTACTTTGCAGGTTGCTTTGTAGGTTGATTGTCTTATTTAGCCTGTTTCGGTCAATGCTATTGAATATTATGTTGCTATAAGATCTGTATTCTAGCATACGTACAGTATAATTTTTAATTATCTTATAGTAGCAAGTAAAACTACACTGATCACACTTATTGAAGTTACAATAGCTGCTACACTGTATTAGTAGCCCAAGGCTGCTGCCACAAAGTACCATGAATTTCTGCCTATAGACTAGAGAAGCTCTGTAAACTTGCTGTTGCTCTTGATTCTCTCCAGGCTAGCTATCTGAATCTGGCAGTGCCCACATTGTTATGAAAACTCTAGGCGGGCATTTGATTCTTACCTCCTCCATCTTCTGTGGATCACCAACATTCCTTGACTTCTACTGTGTCACTCCAGTCTCTGCCTGGCTACGTTGCCTCCACCTATTTTGTCTGTAATCACCCTGCCTTGCTCTTAGAAGGACATGTTATCTTTGGGGTTAGGGCCCAGGCAGACAATCCAGGTCAAATTCAACTAAAGTTTATGAATTGCATCTTCAAAGTCCTCTTATGAGACAGCATATTCACATCTCTGGATATTAGGACATAGCTCATTCACCCTTTTGCTGTTATGATTCATGGAGTCAATGCTGATGCATTGCAACCCTGCAAGATGTGGTAAAATTGTTCCATAGTGCCTCTACAATTTTCACAAGAGTAGACTGAAAGATTTTTTGTCCTACAGCACCATTGGTGGGTTCCAATTGCTCATCTTTAGCCTCAGTATTCCTCCTGTTCACACTACTCTACATTTTCCCTTCACACTGCTATACGCTTTGATTAGGAAAATGTCTACTATTAGAATTGTTAGTTTAGGATATGTTAACTTTTAAAGATTTTAGATGAATATATTTAAGTAAAGATCTAGAATAATTTTGAACTAAAATAAAACAAAATTTTGTTGTGTATGCGGGTATGCATACCATCTAAAAAGCACATATCTACTCCATACAAATTTTTAAACAAAAGGACAAGTTAGAGATTGAGGGAAAAAGAGTAAAGAAATGGTGGGTGGTTTTCAAAGTTGTCATTCTTGATAAATTAAGCCCATCCTTACCTATTTCAATTGAACATACCTCATTGGGCTAGTCCCATGAGTCCCAGTAGTTCAGTGCTTAAATGACTGGATGCTGGGAGTTTTGAGATTAGCAAAATAAGGCTTTTTGTTCCCCCAGAGATTTACAGTAGGGAGCAGTTCTAGTCTCTCTAGAGGGTTCTTATGAGTTAGAATCAACTCAATGGAAGTTGAGTTTGAGTTGATCAGAACACTATGAGTTAGAACTTATTTACCTGCAAGTGTTGTATGGTTTTGGTTGTTGGGCTAGCCTTAGCAATGTGGCTGAATGTTTTTGTTTATTTTGTCTTTGCCGGGAAACATATTTTTTCAGCACTTATATAAAATAATTAATTTTTGATTGTGAGAAATTATTTTTCCATGTGTTAGTCTGGGTAGACTAGAGAAACAAATTCATAAACATGCACATGGATAATAAGGAAAGGTTTATATACAAGAGGAATGGAACATCCCAACAGTCCAAAGTCATAATTTTGATATTTTCCCATATGTCCTATACCAGTCTTTAAAGTCTCCTTCTGATGTATCAAGCACGTCCAGTAGAATCATCCCGTAACTGGCAGGCTCCTCATTTCCAAGGCTCTGGGTCCATCAGAAGTATCCATTGGCAGTAGAAGCATCTCAGCACTGGCAGGGGTCTCTCTGACTTTTCCAGCCCCAGAGGTCTGATTTCAACAGGAGAAGCCCACGTGGCTTCTCCTCCAGTTTCTCCATTCTCCAGGAATCAGGATCGATCAGCATGCTGTCATCTCGTCTTGTCAGTAGTTCATCTCTCAGAGACTGAGTCAGGTCTCTCTTCTCCAATTGGGAAATACCACGAGACTTCCCAGGATTCTCAGGAGAAAGCCATACCCACACAGAGGCCTCATTGACTAGGTCCAGATTGACAGGCTAGACTCCACCCCTAGACTCCCAATCATGAAACTGACACACGAGTACACGACTGCCACATTCCATTAATAAGAAACTTCTATTTTTTTAACAGTGGTCACAATACTTTCCAATATGCAGTCTACATTTTTGGTCTCTTAAAGTCATTTGGTGAATAAGCTAATGTCATGTTTATGATGAACTTTACCCAAATAACTTGATCTTTGTCCTTGGCTGCTGAAAGATAACCTCTAAAACCTTGGAATTTCCCAAAGAATTGAACTGTCTTTGATGAGATCTCCAGACAACGTCTGATGATTTTTACACATGAGGGACTTCTTGGGTGGAGACGGACAAGCTAGAATGTTCCTACATGATTTGAGCCCAACGCCAGAGGAACTTGAGCTGAAATTTGGATTTAATTAATTATGTCTATGTGTGAGATCCCATCAAGGTCAGACACAGAACTCTATTGGTTTCCTGGTGTGTGAGAGATTTATGCATGTGGGAAGGTAGCCCAATTTGGGGAATGAAAGCCTGCACTGGGAACTTCCCCAGACCTCACTCAATATACCCCTTTATTCATCATGCTTGTGCTCTAATAAAATGTAATCAGAAATAAAGCACGTTTCTGAATTCTCTGAGTTTTCCTAGTGAATAACTGAACTTTAGTCAATAGTCAGTAAAGGGAGGTGGCCAGAGGATGCCTCAAACTTGCTGCTGGTATCTGAGAACTTTAGTTAATTTTACAATCTGAAGAACAATGCCCTTTAACTTGAGATCCATCTGTCTCCTGTGGTGATCCCTAAAGGAAGAAGTATTGTATGTGTTACAGATCTGGAACTGAACAGATTTCAAAACAGTATGGCATCAGATGAGTGAGATAACTTTGAGATTGATTTATCAGCATAGCTAAGAAAAGTTTGGCATTTCTTTAAGTATATATGAAGGTGCTTTAAAAAAATCCATGAAAATAATCCATTATTTTTATTTTATTTTCCCACAAATGAATTGAAGCCCCTTCACACGCTGTTGGAAAATGGAAAACCACCAGAATTGGCTATTTCTTTTTCTAAATCTAGTTTACTAACAAATTTACCTAAAAGGAACAGTGTTTCAGGATCAAGGTTATTGTCAAGGTAGTAAGTATTTTATCCATGAATATCAGTAAGTCATAGCTTATTCATAGAAACTGATTTATTTGTAACCAACTTGTGAAACTTACACTACAAATTGAGGGTGAGTCCCAGTGGCATCACAGGAGTGTGATGTGTGGACCATACTGATTAGAGGGGATGACACAGAAATGACTCCATAAAAGTTTCGTGGAGTGTTTCAGCAGAGATTCATTACATTATTATAAAAGTATTATAAAAATATCCCTGTACTTATTTATAGCAGAGAAACATTTTTTCCCCAATGATTTTATTGGGGGCTCTTACAGCTTTTATACCATTCAATACATCATTTGTATCAAGCATATTTATACACATGTTTCCTTTTCATTTCCACATATTTTCTACTTGAGCCCATGGTATAAGCTCCTCTTTCCCCCTCCTTTTTGAAATAAATCATTTTATTGAGGACTCATACAACTCCCATCACAATCCATACATACATCAAGTGTATGCAGGCCACCTTTACACACTTGTTGCCATCTCAAAACATCCTCCCTCCACTTAGGTCCCCAGTACCAGCTCCCCATATTTCCCTCCTCCCTCTTCCTTCCCCCATGAACCCTTAATAATTTATAAAGTGTTATTTCATTTTCATATCATACACTGTCTAATGTATCCCTTCACTCACTTCCCCGTTGTCCATACCCTAGAGAAGAGGTTATATGTAGATTCCTGATATCGGTTCCCCCTTTGTATTCCACCATCCCTCTACCTTCCCAGTATCACCACTTCCACCACTAGTCCTGAGGGGTCATCTATATTTCTGACTCCAGAGTACATCCCCTGGTCTAGCTGGATTTGTCTGGTAGAATTGAGATCAAGAGAGTGGGTGTGAGGAAGTATTTGAGAACTAGAGGAAAGTTGCATATTTCATTGTTACTACACTGTACCTTGACCGACTCATCTCCTTGCTGCAACCCCTCTGTAAGAAGATGTCACTTTGCTTATTGATGGGTTTTGGGTTCCAAATCTGCACTCCCTCTCATTTTAATGATAAAAATTTTAATTCTTTGATGCCTGATACCAAATCCCAACAATTTTGCAAACCAAGTTACATTTACTAAGCTAGTGTTTTGCTAAGTTTTGAACTTTCTAACGCCCTCCAGTCATCGCTACTCAATTACAATGACACTTCAGATCATGGGCTTTCATCTGTCTGTGATATAAGCATGTGCCATAATTTTCACTGTCACCTGTGTTTTTATGGTGCTGACTGTATCAAGCTTCCAGGTTACAATATTGTCTCCTTAGTGTTTTTGAACCAATATCAATAACTTTTTAAAGAATGATGTAGTAGATAAGGTAAGAGAAAAAAATTAAAATTTCCTCTCAGTTACTAATAATATTGTAACTATATGACAATTCAATATAGATATAATTTATAAAACAATTTTGTTGTTACTAGTTATATAATCATCAGTGCTCTGGTGGCCTAGTGGATTGTGCACTGCCCAGCTTATCACAATGCTATCAGCTTGAACTAGTTTGTACTAGTCACTCCTTGGGAGAAATACCTCCTTTAAAGGATTTCATTCGTGGAAACCAACTGGGAATAGGCTTTTAATATGCTCTAAGAATATTATATATGCAACTTAAACTTATATTTACAACATTATTCTATGATTAAAATTGATAATAAACATTTTACAGTCTGGTACAGGAGGAAGAAACCATAAATTATTGCACTGGAATGATATCAAGAACATCAATATGAAGAAATTAGAGTAACTGAAAATAGAGATTACAGAACATTTCACTGTACTTATGTGTAATCTTCACATGGACCAAGAGGCAGCTTTTGGAACAGAAAAAAGAGAATATTACATGGTTTAAAATACGGAAAGTTATGTGTCAGGATTAAACACATAACCTGAGAAGAGGTACTACATGCAGAACCCAACAGAAGGATTGGAGGAAAAACCATTAACCTGCAATATGCAGATTACACAACCTGGCTTGCTAAAAATAAAGAAGACTTGAATCATTTGCTGATGAAGATCAGGGATGCAGCATTCAGTGTGTATGACAATCCAAAGTAAAGAAAGCCAAGATCCTCACAACTGGACCTATAGACAGCATTATGACAAATGTGGAGGAGATCGAGGGGTTGAGGATTTCATTTTTCTTGAATTCACAATCAATGCTCAAAAAAGCAACAGTTATGAATGCAAATAGCATATTACATTGAACACATCTGCTTCACAATGCCTCTTTAAAGGGTTGAAGAGCAAGGGTATCATTTTGAGTATTCAGATGCATCTAACCCATTTTATAGTACCCTCTGTTTCCTCATATGCATGTGAAAGTTGGGTAATGAATAGGAAGACAGGAGAAGAATGAATGCATTTGAATTATGAAATGGTAAAGAATATTAAAAGTACCATTCGCTACCAGAAGAACTCCATCTTGGGAAAAGCAGCGTTAGAATGCACCTTATAATAGAGGATGATGGACCTATGGTGCTGTGGGGACAGGGAAGAACAGGAGGTGGGGGAAAGGAAGTGGTGTTAACAAACCCAGGGATAAGGGAATGACAAGTGATCCAAAATCGATGGCAAGGAGGATGTGAGAGGCTGGGAGGGCTTGATCAAGGGCAATGTAACCAAGAGGCACTGGTGAAACCCACATGAGGGCTGAGCATGATAGTGGGACAAGAGGAAAGTAAAAGGAAATAGAAGAAAGAACTAGGAGGCAAAGGGAATCTATAGAGATCTAAAAAAAGGCATGTATACATATTTTTATATGCTCATGGGGAAAAAGCTCTATGGGCATATATTTATATGTTTGTATTAAGGTAGCAGCTGGACAAATACTCCCTCCATGCAAGAACACTCTGTCCTATTAAACTGGCATTCCATGATGCTCACCTTCCTAACACAATCACTGAAGATAAAGTGGTGCCTAAGCCAATGTGCTGAAAAAAGCTGATGGTGCCTGACTATCAAAAGAAATACATCTGGGGTTTTAAAGGCTTGAAGATAAAAAAGTGGCTATCTAGTTGAGAAGCAGCAAAATCCACATGGAGGAAGCATACCAGCCTGTGTGAACATGAGGTGCCGATGGCACCAGGTATCAGTTATCAAAGAACTGAAAATCATAAAATTGTGAATGAGGGGAAGTGTGAGTGGGGACCCAAAGACTATTTTAGGCAACTGGACATCCCCTTACATAAGGGTCACGGGGAGGACACGAGCAAGTCAGGGTGCACTGTAGCAATGATGAAGTATACAACTTTTTTCTAGTTCTTTAATGCTTCCTCCTCCCCACTATCATGGTTCCAATTCTACCTTACAAATCAGACTAGACCAGAGGATGCACACTGATGCTGACGGACCTGGAAATACAGAGAATTGAGGAGAGATGAACCTCTCAGGACCAGTGGTGAGAGTGACAACACTGGGATGGTGAAGGGAAGGCGGTGCTGTCTATTCCTGAGGGATGGACAACAGAAAAGTGGGTGAAGGAAGACATCAGATGATGTAAGACATGACAATAATAATAATAATTTAAAAATTTTCAAGGGTTTGTGAGGGAGGCACATGGGGAGGGAGGGGAAAAAATGAGGAGCTGATACCAGCAGCTCAAGTAAAAAGCAAATGTTTTGAGAATGATGATGGCAACAAACGCACAAATGTGCTTGAGACAATGGATGGATGTATGGATTGTGATGTGTTGTACAAGCCCCCAATAAAATGATTAAGGAAAAAAAAGAATTGGGGATGGTAAGACTTCATGTCATGTAACTTGGACACACAGGGATATTTCCCCCCCTCCCTCAAACTGATGCTCATTTCTTTTTTGATGTGAGGGGATAGTACATTTGGAATTCATTCCACCAGATCAGACTGTTAACCAAGGACTCTATTTAAACGTCTGAAAAGATTGCATAATAGTGTGTGACAAAAAGACCTGATTTGTGGCACACAGGAAACTGGTTTTGCCACCACGACAATGCACCTGCTCACACAGCCAACTTAATGTGCCTGTTTGGGGCAAAAAACAGCATGCCTCTCTTGCTCCTCACACCTTACTCACCTGACTTCACTCTTTGTGACTTCTTTTTGTTTCTGCAAGTGAAAAAGGACATGAAAGGAAAGCGATTTAATGATGTAGAAGAGGTAAAAAAAAAAAAAGGGAGGTGCTGTCTGCCACCCAAACTGATGAGTTTGGAAAATGTTTCCAAGAATGGAATGCCAGATGTGGCACAGGTATTAAGTATAATGGAGAGTAGTTTGAAGGTGATAAAATTGTTTGGCTAAAAAAATTAATACATAGCTTTAAAAAACAAAATTCCATTTTTGGGTACCTCCTTGTACTATCAAAAGAAACCAGTCCCTTGAAAAGTACATAATTTTTGATAAAGTAAAAGGGCAGTGAAAAGGAGGAAGACATTCAGCAAAATGTATTGTCACCATGGCTGCAACAAGGAGCTCAAACAGAACAACAATTTTAAGGATGGCACAGAATCAGGCTATGTTCCATTCTGTGATACAGAGGATTGCTAAGAGTTGGGGCCCATTCCATGGTACCTAACAACAACAGTATGCTTAGTATACCTTTGCTCAGCTCAAACCTTTCCTATAAAGTCCTGACTGGAAGGTCTTTTCTAGGAGCACTTCCAGCAGGGAAATCAGTGACAGCATGGCACACAATCTACTCCTTGCGTCACGCAGGCTTCAGAGAGGATCTTCAACCTTCAACCTGTTATCCATGAGGTTTTCTCCCCCAGGGACACTCAGAAGGAGATTTGGGGGAGAAGTCATTGTTCTCACTGTTGTGACTGATCACAGAACTCTGGAAATTACCTGGTGTTTCCCTGTTGCTTCTAATGTCTTCTCTCACCAGCGATAACCCGGTCCATACTCTCCAAGTATCTTAATCACTGGTCACTATGCTCTTCTCAGACTAGTTACTACACTTACACTTGTCAAACTACCATCAGAATTAGGAAGTAAATACCAAATTGAACCCTTTTGATCACCAGGGCTCCACCAGGATTCTTCACAGCCCTCACTTCTATTATGGATCAGAGACAATTTTCCCTTTAAAAATGCTAATCCCTTCTTTTAGGTGGTTCTTTGACACAAGATGTCTAACTATGCAGGCAGCCTCCATTAGGCAAGGTTTAGCTAGCTCCTTGTTGTATCTACTGGTGGAAATATTCTTCCTTTTGGAACCAGGATCTCTAAACCCAAAGTTCAGAGTTCAATGCTGTAGCAATAAAGAATCTCTAAATTTTAGCAAGAAACAATTTATGAGACATTTGCAAATTCAGAGACCAGAAAGGGCTGGAAAAGCCAAGAAAGATGCTTAAAAAAGGAAGTTCCTTCCAATGAGGTAGGAGGAAGCCAAGATATATGTAATATCCAAAAACTAAAAGAAAATTTCCAAAATATTGGGTTTGATCAATTGTTTTGAGTGCTGCCGTGGAATAGGTACAATAAGATGAAGTCTGAGGATAAATTACTATATTCCACAGGAATTAGAGGTCCTGAAAAGATGATTTTCAGTGTCATGGCGACAATGAAAGCCTGGGATTAAATATAGGGGTTTAAATGAAAGTGTGGGTTTAAAGAGGAATAGAAGTAAGGATGATGACTATAAAAATGTTTTCCTATAAATGGTAGGGAGAGAGAAGAAAGGAAAATTATTCCAGGGATTAAGTATCAACATGCTTTTGTTGTTATTTTAAGGTGGTAATTATGGTTTGGGGAATTTTCCAGATTAAAAGGAACAATTGAATAGGGGTAATCAGGAGTATTGGTGGTGTCCTGGTTACTCACTTCATTACTCACTGCAAGGTCAGCAGTTCAAAACTCCCAGCAGCTCTGAGGGAAAAAGGTGAGGCTTTCTCCTTCTCTAAAGAGTGACAGTCTCAGAAACCCACCTACCCTTTTCTACAGGGTCTCCATGAACTGGAATCCATTTGATGTAGGTGAGTCTGGTTCTGGAATCATGCTTGGTAAAGGGGAGGGTCAGTAAATGAAGACCTTCAACAAGATGGAGTGACACATTGATTACAACAATGAGATCAAAAGGCAATGACTGTGAAGGTGGTGTAGACTTTCATTCTGTTTTGCACAGGGTCACGATGAATAGGATCCTAATTGATGACACCTACTAACAAGAATAGTAAACTGTTTATCTTAGAACCCAACAAGAAGTACTGATTTTAAATTACTTTCTAAAAATCTGACCTTGATAATTATCAAGTCACCTGCCCACTTTAGTGAATTTTTAAAATTTAAAGCCAGTTCTCAGGAATTGTTACCAACATACCCAGAACTTCAGCGGCTCATGAGTATTGTAGAAGAGAAGAATATGAACCAGAAAAATCTTACTATTTCTTTATAACCATGTGAAAATAAAAAATAAGCAGTTTATTTTGGAGGCAAGGAGTTACATGAACTAGTCCATCCATGTGAACATAAATTTGGTTGACGATTATGGAGTTTAATTTAAACAGATGATAAAGTTTACTATGTGGGCTGGCTTGGGTCAGTAGTCAATACCAGAATGCCCTGTGGTTGTGGAGGGCATGAAGACAATAAAATGAAACAATCCCCAGCAACAATGACATTCAGAATGAAGGATAAGATCAATAGAACTATTTCAGAGCAAAGAGACACAATCAGATAGAAACCTTTCCAGCTTTGAAGCCACAGTTTTGAAGTTGCTGTGGTGACTTCTGAAGCCCAGTGCCTGAGATTGGATCTATTTAGTGAATTTAGGACTGACAAAGGAAGGGTATGGTGTATTGTTTTTGCTGTTGTGGACAAAAGGCATATGTGTGTGGCGGGGGGGGGGGGGAGTAATTCTCTTTACTTGTGACATTGTTCAATTTGCATGTGAAGAAAGGCCACGGCTCTGACCAATCAGAGCCCTTGGCCAAGTAAAAGATTATAGAGAATTATTGTCAGATGCTGGACTGTTGCTTCCAGAGAAATGACAACCCGATACCTTGAGATTTTCAAGAGCAGCCTCTCAAACCCTACAAAATATTAAACTAATATACTTGCAATTTTGGTACAAATCAGGAAATGCAAAAATTGCAGTACTCACAGTGATATTAGCTAAGTTCACAGGGCACACATGTAGAACTTTTAATTCCAACGCAGCCCAGTTGGAGGAGTTCATATTTCTTTGGGGACTGAACACTTGGATTTTCCATCTTCTCTGTATTAAGATTAGAAAACGAAAATAAGGGTTTGCATACTTCACATAAAATATATTTTTAGTGTTGCCAAGATATTTGGCTGACCTCTGTGGTTCTATCAATATTTAAGTGAAGGTATTAAGTGGAAAACCAGCTTGGGCAAATTCAAAGACTATGTCATATACTAGGGCTTTTATATTCCTTATGTTTATACTGAAGTAATTTTATTTTGTAAATTGTTTCCATAACATGTTTCTATAAATTAAAAAAAGAAAAATATTTAATTTCTAAGGGCAAATTTCCCAGCTTTTCACTCTTTTTTGCTAACCGATTCCACAGAAAAGCAGCATACAATTTAACATTTAACTTACTTTTTTCTCTCTCTCAGAGAAATTTCTCATGCTATGTTTATTTTTTAAATCATCCAAATATTTTTGATTGACTTAAATGTTCTGGAAAATATGCATATTGATTTGGAAGCTGATAAATACTTCTGAAAGTAAGATGATATGTCTACTTGCCAATGTGAACATGGGCATAGCAAAAACATCTCCAAGTTTTAGCTTTTTCTGTTGAAAAATGTAATTTTCTTAAAAATAGGGTGTATTATATGATTCTATCATATGGGGACAGTTTGGGAAGCTCTGTGGAATGCCTCAGAATTGTTAAACTCAAAGAATGGAAGAAAGGAGTTGTGGTTGTTACACAATTTCATGTCAACTGAAAGATATGTAAAAGTGTAGGGGTAAAGTTGAGTCTGACAATCAGGTCACACAGCCTGATGGTGCCTCCCTGTAGGTGTGGCCTTCTCCTAAGGAGGGTTCTGGGAACTTCCTACTCTCTCGGCCTTCCCCTTCTCCTGGCTGCTGCCAAAGCCCTGGAGATGCATCCACTGCCATTGTACCCAGAAGGTTTTGCACCCAACAGCCTGGGCTATTCCTGCATCCTGCATCATTGCATGTGACTGTGTGTGCCTGCAGAGGGATTAACGGACTAGTATCGGACTTATCTACTTATGTTGGATCTAGCTGGGATGTTTTCCTGACATGCAATTACTTCTTGATATAAAGCTCTCTTTCACACATGTATGAGTGTCTCTGGACTTATTTCTCTAGTTAACTCAGCCTAACAAAGGAGTGTTTATATATCGACTGTTACTAGACCTCTGGCTCCCCGTTTTCAAGGATCGATGTTATCTCCCTCTCACATGCAGGTTTATATGTGAATCAAGCACAGATTCCCACAGGTACTATGGTCCACTCCCCACTCCCACTCCCCATTCTCCCCCAAATCCTTGATGCTGAAAGCAAAATATTTTTCCACTGCAGAGGAGGCAAAGTTCTATTGAATTACACGACTGATTTTCACAGCAACGTCTGGCCTAGAAGTGTCATAAGGGCATGTGAGGTTTGAAATATTCTCTCCTGATGATGTCTGGAAAAATAACACAACCTCATCATTATCAAATGTGGTGATATGCAAAAGGGTGGTTTATTGAACACAAAAATACCCAAGACTTATCAAGGTACTTATAAATAAGAACATCTTGATCTAATCAATTAAATTATGCTACACACTATAGCTAAATAATAAATCCTATGCTTTAAGTCTGAAGAGGCTGATTAAGAGGAGGCAATGGAAGCGTCCGTGAACTTTTGATCACTTTAGTGGATAAAGCAGTGTCCACAGAAGAAGTGACCAACTATCTAGTCTGCTAACCACTATGCTATGTAGAGAAGAAAGGCCTTAGTAATCATAGCTCAAAAAACAAGAACTGGGACCATCCACCAACTGATGTCACCCTCTCTGCTTCTGTGTTTACCAAGCAGTCTTCTGATTCTACTGAAGCTGCCTCAAAAATTGGTCAACAAGGATAAAATTCCATATTCTATCAACATGCGTAATGGTTCTCTCTGTAGTCATATTATCATTGTCGACTTAAACATATGTATGTGTGGATTGTGATGAGTTCTATGAGCCCCCAATAAAATGATTTAAAAATAATAAATAATTAAAACCATGAGTTATACGTCAGTTTTTGTGAATTTGGATAGTGAGATGATGACTGAGCATAGCTAGAGAATATTATTTTCAAATATATTAAGCACTGATGTGAAAGGGAAACCAAGGTGGTATGAAAAGATGCTATGTCGAGTTCTTGTAAAGAAAACAGTTATGTGAAAGTTTCTAGCAGAACACCGAATAGCCTTTAAAGAGAGCAGGTGCAGAGAATGTGCTCAATGGTCACTCTGGCCCTTTGGGTAACTAGCAAGAGGTTTGAGAGACTGGCAATCCAGTACAGTTTTCAATTAATGGGAGAGAGAGCATGTGTTTGAGAAGTGTCAAGACTATCACTTGATTGCTTTACTAGTGGACAAGGTTCTACAGTAAACTGTAGACCAAGCTGCTTTATCTGTTCAATTGGCATGTGCATGATGGATGACACCTTTTACCTAAGCAAAATTGCCTTTCCAGCTTAGTAGTTCGGTTTGATCCATTATTGAAAATGTTTGAGGGGAAATAAAGGTGATTACAATAAATATGGTAAATAAAACTGAATATAAAACTCAACATTAGCAATTTTGTAGCAAATGTCTATGGAGTAAGTGGTATATTTTTTGGTAAAATTTCATAGAGTGGTTTCTTGGTACATTAAAAACATTTTTTTATTAGTGATGCTTTCATAGTTGGCTTGATTCACTTGATATTGATGATCTACACTATAATAAAATTTAGGCAGAGAAACTTAATACAGTCTGAATTAGGAACCACAGCTTCATTGGGACTTTGTGTATCATGTTGCAGCATAACATTCTAATATACATAATTTCCCAAATCGTGCATTGACTTCTGGGAGTACTTAAATATTCAGCTCAACTCCCTCTTAAGTGTTCAGAAAACACTTAACGATATAATTTCGTGCTTGTAGGAGGGAGAGGTTTTTCTCCACACCCAGTTTCTCTAGCACAGTGAGGAAATAAGGGGACAACCATCTGAAAACATAGTTATTTCCTACACATTTTGATAGAATATAAAAGAAAAGAGAATTAACATTTAGTGCATGCCTTTTGTCCTAGTCACCTAGTGTTGCCAGAACAACAGTACAAGAAACAATAGCTTTAAGACCAAAAATTTCTTTTCTCAATTGTTCTGGAGCCTGAATTTCAAACAATGAGTTTCTGTTCGTGGCAATTGCTTCTGTGAACATCTCTCCTAGTTTTTGATAGTTGGCATACCTTTGCTACTACTTCACCTGCCACTGTGTGCAACTGTGTGTCTACACCAGTCTTCCAATAACTTAGAAGTGATTAGGAATGGGGAACAGAAGAAGGGGGAAAGGATGATTGGTTTAACAGGAAAAAAATTGAATGGAAAATTTCTCCATAAAACAAAACAAAAACAAACCCACTAGATTCCTTATTTCTCAGGTGTGAGTATTAGTTCGAGTAGCTAAAAAAAGAAGGAAAAGTAAAACTGAAGAGTACCTGAAGTTTTTACTGGCAGACAAATTCATGTCAAATATATGGGAGGGGGAAAGATAACTTGGTTTAGGACTCACCTTAGTCTAAAATGACTCATTAATAATATAACCAGACATGGCCTGGTATACAGCTATGGGGTTTAAATTTCAATGGTTATTTTTTGGAGGTCACAGTAGCATCTACTACATGCATTTTTTTTGTTTTTGTTTTTTTGGCATCACTGCCCTCTGGTGGTGGGAGTAGGAGGTCCAGCCTTTGCTCCGTGGAGCTGGAATTGAACCTCCATCCCAGTGGGCCGCAGCCCCACGAACAACCACTATGCCACCAGGGCTCAGCCCTACTACATGCATTTTACTAATATTTTAATGTATCTTAATTTAGTCTTTAAAACAAAAATGCAACTAGAGGTAGTCATTGTTCTCCTTTCACTTTTAAGGAAATGAAGCTCAGAGATGTTGAGTGACTTTCACTTTTAAGGAAACAAAGCTCAGAGGTGTTGAGTGATGGACTGAAGGTAGATGGAACTGAGAATAGAGTACAGTATGTTCTTTATTCTGTTCATACATTTGACCAAAAGATTATTTACAAATACATGAGTATCAGAGGATTTTGTAGTATCTTGTTTTGAGCAGCATGCCTTTATCAAATATACTTCATGCACTGTTAAACTACACAAATATATATTTAAGAAAGGGCAAAAATCTTTCTGCTTCCTTGTGGGATTAATCAAACCAATCTTTACAATACTATGGCTTCAGAAACCACCCTCAACCATGCTCACTGCCTGTAAACTCCTGAAGGCCAGAGACCTTACCCTCTAATTCCTCTAGCACTTATATCTAGCTTAAAGAGTTATGTTCAGAGACACGCCATGATAATAGACCTTAGAACTACATTTCACTGGGGAATTTTTTGCTCTCTCCAAACCCTGAATTATTTCAGTTGTCTATGAAGCAAACCAATGCTCACATTAATACCATTCTTTATTTATTTAATGTTAATAAACAAAGGAAATGTTTGGCAAATGCTCCCTTTCACTATGAGTTGATTTTGACTGGATGGCTGAGTGGCGAAGAATTTGATTGTGAAGTAGTTGGATACGAATATTTTCAGTTGGAAGAAAGGAGAAAGAATGCTCCATTTGCTTCTCGATCTTGTGGGTTGAAGGAATGCTTTGTGCTGCTATCTTGATAACTCATATTAATCAAAATAAGCAAGGCATGGTGCTCTACAACTCCCACTGGGGTATAGAGAAAAGTAATCAGAGAAAAGATGAGTACATTTTATTTTTTTGTTTTAATCATTTTATTGTGAGCTTTTACAGCTATTATAACATTCCATACATTAATTGTAGCAAGAATATTTGGGACATTTTTGTTTGCGAAAAGGGTAAAAACCAGTCAGTCAGTAAGAAGAAGAAGAACTCTTATTTTGAGGCTTAAATAGAAAATATTATCTTGGCATTGCTTCACAGACAAACTTTAGAATTCCCTCGGACTTCAGGAGAGGGGTAATAAGTCTGTGGAAGTTGAGATAATCCCTTCCAACAAGGAACAGGAAGTATTGCCATGCAAAGAGGCCTGGTACACAATCTAGAAGGTTCCCAAGGCCCCCAGATCTCAGTCTTCACATCTCAGGTAATGTCATCCCATTCAGTGTGGACTGGACTCAGTGACTTGATTTTTTTTAAAAAATCCTCTTATTGGGGGCTCATACAACTCTTATTACCATCCATACAGAGTCCATTGTATTTCAAGCACATCTGAACATCTACTGCCTTCATTCTCAGAACATTTGCTTTCTTTTTTTTTAACTTTTACATTTGCTTTCAATCTAATCCTTTGTCATCGGCTCCTCATTTTCCCTCTCCCTCCATGTAACTTCCCATAAACCCTTCATAATTTATGAATTATTATTACTTTATCATATCGTACACTGTCCAATGACTCTACCTTTCCTCTGTCCATACCCTAGGTAAAAAGTTATAGGTCGATCTCTGAAGTCCCCTTTCTACCCCACCTTCCCTCCACCCTCCTGGTATTGCCACTCTCATCACTGGTCCTGAAGGGATCATCTGTCCTGGATTCCGTATGTCTCCTGCTTGTGCCAGTGTATATCCTCTGGTCTAGCCAAACTTGTAAGGTAGAAGTGGGATCATGACAGTGGGAAGGAGGAAGCACTGGAGAACGAGAGGAAAGTTGTATGCTTCATCATTGTTACACTACAGCCTAACTAGTTTATCTCCTTCCTATGACCCCTCTGTAAGGAGAAGTCCATTGACTACAGATGGACTTTGTGTCCCCAACTTTCAGCCCCACTCATTTACACTAATAAAATTTTTAGTTCCTTGATGCTTGGTACCTGATCCTTCTGACACCTCATAGACTGGTGTGAATAGAATAGGAATTTTAATGATTAAAGTGCATCTGTCACTATCATAAGAATTAATGTGCTGCCAGCTTGTGGGATCCTTCGGTGTTGATTGGATCAGATATCAAGCATAAAAAGATGCCCAACAAATAGTCATATTGATGTGAAAGTGGGTGTTGGCGTGAAGAACCAAAGCCCATATATAGACAATTGGACAACCTCTACAGAAAGGTAAAATGAAGGGACAATTCAACCAGGGTGCAGCATAGCAAGAAACACACATCATCCCTCTATAGCCCAAATGCTCCCCGGCCCCACTACCATGACCTAGTTCTACCTTACAAATCTGGTGAGACTGGCATACACACATTGGTACAGATAAGAGCTCCCAACACAAGGAATTCAGAACAGATAAAACCCTTAGGAACAGTAATGGGAGTAGCAATATCATGAGGATATGGGGATGGTAGGGAAGGAGGAAACGGGAACCCATCACAAGATTGGATATATAGTCCATCCCCAGGGGGATGAATAATAGAAATGTAGCTGAAGGAAGACAGCAGACAGGGTAAGACACAAAATAACAACAATAATATATACTTGATCAAGGATTCACATGGGTGAGAGGGTAGGGTAGGGTAGGGAGGAGAAAAAAAGAGGAGCGGATGCCAAGGGCTCAAGTCGAAAGAAAAGGTTTTGGAAATGTTGATGGTAACATATGTACAACTGTGCTTTTGTTTTGTTTTTTGGGCATCACTGCCCTCCGGTGGTGGGAGTAGGAGGCCCAGCCTTTGCTCTTGTGGAGCTGCTGCAGGAATTGAACCTCCATCCCAGTGGGCCGCAGTCCCACACACAACCACTACACAACCGGGGTTCGGCCCAATTGTGCTTAATACAATTGAATGATGGATTATTATAAGATTGGTAAGCACCCCCATACAATGAATAATAATAATAATAATAATAATAATAATAATAAAATTAATGTGCTGTCTTTCTCAGATTCATTCATCTGAGGGGAGCCCACAGCATTCTTCTTGTGAACAAGAGGTTCCTGGGATGGGGAAGTGAGGTTTCTGACTAACAGGCATGCAGTTGACTTAAAAGAAATCCTCTACCAGCATTCAAGCATTCAAACAACTGTAGCTCTAGCTGGCAATTTGACCAGTCTCATGACTTTGGGCCACAATGCCAGCTGATCTGCTCTTAGACTTCCGATCCAGAGAACCTGATAAGACGACACATGTTTGTTGTTTGAAAACCCAAATGACAGAGCAGTTGGTCCTGGAAAGGGTAGGGCAAGAAAGTTCTCTCAGCTGCAGACCAGGCAGGAACATACCATGTTTTAGGAGGTCCTTTAAGAAAATCTGTTCTATGGTTCTCAGTCTTTCAAGGCTGGCAAATCAGAAAGGCAGTTACAATGACCCACATGAGAAAAGTTGGCACATAAGAGCTTAACTGTAGATGTGGGTAGAGGAGTCAGGTGAATTTGGTGGGAAGATACAGGGATGCCTGGATTTTCCAGTGAGAAAATTCTCGGCAAGATGTTTGCACAGAACTTGTGACAGTTATCAAAGTCTAAACAAATAAGACACGTTTGCTACCTTCTAGGAATGCTTATTTTTAATCGAGAATTTTTTTTTTCTAAAATCAGAGGAGAGTGCGAACACAGTACCCCACTACCACAAAGTATGCAGTCGAGTTTCCCACATTTAGGGAAATCGCAGGGGTCAGCACATCCGGAGTGCAATGGATAAGCCTCGCCCTGGAAAAACCACCTTCGTGATCACGGTATCTCCCCTGCCAGGTAAGTATAATCAAGAAATTTATTACACGACCTAACTCAAATTTTCCATGTTCCTCTTCCTCCTCATCCTCTCTCTGTCGTCATCTTCAGTTACGCTCTCTGCACCTCATGCCCAGCACTTAATTGCTACCAGGTTGTTTTTTACTCTCTAGACTTGTCTCTTCGGCTAGACTGTAGGCTGCTTAAGGAAAGGATCCTGTCTCATTCAATCATCTCGTTTCAACCACAAGTTCTTCTTACTTGAAATGTGAGTATATGTGGACTTGTTTCTGTATACCTTCTCTGAAACCACAAGAATTTTGGACCACTGTATATGAATCATTTCAAGTTGCCACCATCTTGTCTCCAGTGAGATGCAGGGCCTTCTGCATTATTTACTTCTCTCTCTCTCTCTCTCTCTCTCTCTCTCTCTCTCTCTCTCTCTCTCATATTATTTGACATCTTCTTTCCAACTCTTAGGAAGAAAGCATAACGTTCTTTATATTGGGGGCATGTTCTTGATATGATGGTGCAAAGAAAGAGGCTAGGTTGAGAAGAGTGTCTTACTAGATAAGATAAACAGGAACTCAAATCCTTCTTTCGTGTACTGTCCATTTAGTCTGCACAGTAGGAGTCCTGGTGGCTCAGTGGTTGAACACTTGGCTGCTAACTGAAATGCTGGTCATTTGGGCCCCTTAGTCATGAAACTATTTGGGGTGGGGGTGGGGGTGTCTATTTTCTCCTAGGGTCGCTATGAGTCAGAATTATCTGGATCATAATGGTGTTTATTTTTTCTTTATAAGTTTTTGATTGTTGTTATTTGTTCTGTATAGTATTAGAGGGAACAGTACATAAGCAGAAATATACTTGAGTTCCTGTAGTTCCCAGGAATGCTTGGTGGCAGTAGCCAGGAGGTGTCATGCTACCGTCCAGTGAAAGATCCAGCTTCCCTGACAGTAAGTAGCATGCAATTTTTATTACCAAAGGAAGGGTCATAAGACATCCATCCAAAACAGTGTTTGGGCGGGACACAAAGAGCATTCAGATAAAGACCGAAGACATAGAATGTGTAGAACAGGAAGGTTTGGCAAGGCAGAAAAGGTCAATATGAAAGTAGGTAGCATGCAATTGGGACAGCTCATCTGTAGGGAACAAGCCCTAGGAAACATCTTCAAAAGCCTTGGTTTGAAACTTTCTAGTCAAGGAAGGATATATATAAAATATAGTCAGAGCTTCGAATTTGTTTGGATGATTCACCCTGGCTCTAGAAAATGACTAGCTCCTTCTACTCTATGAGGAGCCCCTTGAAAGTTCTCTTCAGAATCTCCCAACCTCTTAGTCTATATGTTACACAAGTGGAGAGTGATTTCATATTTATTGATCTCTTTCTACCAATAAATTGTAGACTCCATGAGAGCAGTTACCTATTCTTCTTGATTAACTCTGTGTCTGGTATTTTTCACAGTGCCTCCCAATGGAAAATGTCTGAACATTATTTGTGGAGTCAATAAGTGGTAGTTAAACAAATGTCTTTTAAAAAAGAGAAGAGACCACTTATTATATACCTGCTCCTCTTCCACAAGAGAGAGAACGCCCCCCCTCCCCCAAACAACAAAAACAACCATGTAGGGTTATCCAACAATGTCTGATAAAGATAATAGATTCCTAGGAATACAACACTCACTCTTTCATGTCTTCCTAAATTACATCACTTAATTATGGCCTTCTTTAGTCTGGCTTCATGCTGCCAGAATGTTGCCTCTCCTGTTTAGACTTCTGGACTCTCCCTGGACCACTGTTCCCAGGCTTGGCCCTAGCAGAGAGATCTGGCATTCCTGGAACTCGCTGTCTGTTCTATCTTTTGCTCTGAAGGGTATGATACTGAACATCCCCAGCTTCTTCATGCTTCACACACTGAAATGTTTGCACATTAATGTGCCAGCAATAACAACCATTAAATGTGTCTGAGCAAAGAAGCAACATTGCAAAGCAGGGTTTCAAGAGGATTCTTCTGTTGATAGATATAGAACTGGATTTTCTCTGGAGAGTCTCATGTTGAACAGCCACAGCTTTTAAAGATATAGAGAAAGAAGAGAAAAACAGTGTCTTGTTCCGGGTTCTCAGCGAGTGTCTCTGATATGAGGCCAGTGAGGAAGGAGTTGATGTTGGGAATAATCAACCAAAACCCAAACCCCAAACCCAACCAGACATGGCAACCCTATCAGACAAAGCAGAACTACCCCGAGGATCCCCAAAGTCATAAGAAGCCCTGGTAGTGTGGGACATTATACATTGGGGTGCTCATTGCAAGGTTATTGTTTCAAACCCTCATGTTGTCCCACAAGAAACATATAAGACTTCCATAAAGATTTACAGTCTCATTTTCTACGGCTCAACAGCACTGGCTTAATCTTTATGTAAGCAGATTTTCCAGAAGTATCTTTCTCCAAGAGCAGCTGGTGTTTTTGACTCTTAGACCTTTCAGTTAGCAGCGGCTAACCAAAGACTCCTTATGGGGGTGGCAGGGTCAGATTGCATGGGATTTTAACTTTGAGGAATAGAAAGGGTTTAGGTAAATAGCAGCAATACATACGACCTGCTTACAGGAAAACACAGAGATGTGCCGATTGTAGCATTGTTCCTCAAGTTCATCTTGGGACCACTCGCTGAGTTCAGAATGAACAGCATTTTTGTGATCTGGGAAAGCCCTCTGCCAAGAACATACCTGAGGCTGAAAAGAGTTTGTCATCCTTACAAAAAGAGAACTCCCATACTGTGGAGAACCTTGACATCATAGAAAAAGATGGTAGAAATGACTCATTTCAGGCTTCAAGTTGTTGTTAGGTGATTTCTAGGAGCGTTTCAAAGAATTAAAGTTTTTCTCTGGGTTAAATTCTGTCAGGCAGCAGAAATGAGTGTATGATTGGGCATATTAATAATTCTTATGTAGAAGGCAGGAAGAACCAAATGACATTAAATCATGTGGTAGTTACATACTCTGTTGTCAGTTTGAGACTTAAGAGTGAAGGGGTGGAGTTTAGACTGTCAATCAGGTCACACCTTGATGAACTCATAAGAAGATAAATAACTCACTAGAGGTGGGACACTTGCTCATTCCCTGTGAGAAATTTCTGCTGTCAAGACACATGGAAATACACCAGAGGCCTGGAGCTGAAGGAGTCATATGGAGATCATGACCACCTTTGAGATGTTTCCACCACCACTGGTTCTACAAGACTTTCCACCCACTAGCCTGTGATATTCCTGCATTGAGCATCATTGCAGGTGTTATGTGAATCTGAAGAAGAATTTATAGACTGGAATTGGACATATGGGCTAATATAGGACTTATGGACTTGAACTGAACTGGGATGGGAAGCCTTCTTAATATACAATTACTCTTTTATGTCAAATTCTTTTTTTGGGGGGAGGGGCATCACTGCTCTGGTGGGAGTAGGAAACCCGGCCTTGGTGCTGGAGAGCTGCTGCTGGATTTGAACCACCAACCCTGTGGGCCGCAGTGCTGCATGTAACCACTACATCACCAGGGCTCAGCATTATGTCAAACTCTTATACACCTATGAATGTCTCTAGAATTGATTCTCTAGTAATCCAGACTGACACAAATAATTAATGGACAAAAAATCAGCAATCACTTTTAAGAGCCAGAACAGGGGATATGGGTATTTTGGGGAACAGGGTATTTTGGGGGATTTGTTTCTGTGTTTGTTTGTGTCCTTACTTGATATCCGGGTTAGGGTTAGGATTAGACTTTGAGTTTCAGGGGTCTGTGAAATGTCTTGTTTTGACAGCGTAACAAAGTCAATTAGTCAATGCCAAGGTGGCTTTTTGTAACACAAAAGCATGACTGAGAGTGTCACGCTAAATCCAAAATGGCAGTAGCTGCTTGAGATTTTGATTCCATAGGACTAGACAAGGAATCTATCTTTTTAAACAAGATCTATGGGTCATCCTGAGGGATGTGCTTTGAGAAACGCTGGTATGGTAATATAGAATTCTGAAAGAGGCAGATCATAGAAATAAATCTGAATAGATCTGAATGTAATTCTGCCAGCAATAGCAGGAATTAGTGATATATATGGAAAATTAACATTGCATCACAGGGCTCTGGGGCCCTTCTGTTGGTGGGAGGTGACTAGTGAATAAAGAGTAAAAGGTGGAGCTAGGTTGAGGAGGGAGAAGAGAAGCAGATAGACTATTTACTAGTAAATGAGTGTAAGGATCCAGCCTGAAAATATGAAAAATTGGATGAAAATCTTGGCAGTGACACTAGAAGGAAAGTATTGGATATGAAAGACGTTTAGTAAAAATCTGAAACTCATTCACTTGAGCTTCCAGGGCAGGGAAAGACTTCCCTTGATATTCAGAGCTTCCAACCTGGCCTTGGGGAAGAGTGGGAACCAAGAAATATTTAAGGACTGCTTTTATTGCAAATGAATAGGATTATGTAACTGACAGGATTTAGAAGAGGAAGAGAACTAATCAATTGTGATTTAGGGACAGTTCAGAAGAAGAAATTGCTTCTGAAAAAGTGGCATTCAATTTGTTCATGCTGCATCGCTCGGCAATGGTGGAAAAACCAGGAGGAGATATGGCGCCAGAAGTTCGTGGTGTGGCTTTGGCTTTTGAATTTGAGAGAGAGGTTAAAACAAGGTTGCAGAATGAAGTAGCTAAACAGTGAAAGTCATGGAAGCAGAGTGCATTTCAAGGAGGGGTAGATGGAGAACGTGGGGAAGATAGAGGCTCTTCTAGTAACTGGAGATGGTAGTTTTGTTTCTATGCTAGAAGATGGGGTGGCATGTAAGGAAACCAATTTCAAAAATACACAGGAGAGCATATGAAGATTGTAGAATAAGCATGTGGGATTTCCAAATTGTCTTGGGACCATTTAATAATGATTTTTTGGATATTTAACATTAGTGGGTCAAGATGATTTCATCTGTGAAAGGTGTTAATAAGTGTGATATCAACCATGATATCAGTATGAGACTGGACAAGGAGAGGAAAACATAAGGCCTATATGGGGATGTTTGGTGATGCCATACAGACGGATGGTGAAGTTTCAGCTTGTTCCTTGGGACACTTCAGCTTTTCTAAAATTTGTCTCCCTCTGTAGGAGTGACCATTATTGTGACACACCCCTTTCATGTCACTGGACAAAAACTGAGAATTAAACTTACCTGGTTGCTACTAAAATAAAGGCATTCACAAAGTGTTCCTCAGAAACTAAGTAAGGATTAAGAGTGGAAATCCCTTTCACTTGACCAAAAATAGTACATCCAACTACTCTTAGAGCTGCAAAGTAAAAATAAATATATTGAAGATAGTTTGGCTTAGGCCATTCAAAATTTAATTAAAGCATATTTGCAGACACTTCAACTAGCGGAGTTGTTAAGTAAGTTGCAAAAATTCTTACCTAACTAATTCTGAGTTTCACAAGAAACCTCATTCTAGATAGCTCACATAGCATGTGCCTTTCTTACTAAGTCTAGTCAAAGATTAAATATTTTATTTAAATGCTCACCCTACGAAACAGTGATGGAACCATGAAACACCTCATAACATGGAGTGATCTGGAAAGTGTTATGTTGAGTGAAGTCAGTCATCACACAAGGACAAACACTGCTATCAGGGTGAGCACTAGGATGGGAAAAGGCTGGCTTTGAGGCCGTCTAATCTGTGGTCCATGGGATGAGGCAGCTCAGCAGAGAGTCTGACTGGTGCCTATAAATCACGCAGCATTCCCTCTATGTGAGCATCTTGAGGGCCACTTTCACAGAGGAGTCTTCCTGTCAGCTGGGATTCAATTTTCCAGAGACTCTAAGGAGGGGATGACTGCTTAGTGGCTGCCATTTGAAGGTACAAAAAGGTCCTGCAGATTCGCAGACATTCCCACCAAAGTGATGAGGGACACTGATGGAGAAATCAAGTCAGAAGAAGGGAAAAGAGCGTATATGTCTTGGTATCTCTGTTTATTCTTCTTCTTTAGTCATTTTATTGGGGACTTTTACAACTCTTATCATGACCCATACCTACATCCATTGTGTCAACGACATTTGTGCATTTGTTGTCTCATCATTCTCAGAACATTTGCTTTCTATTTGAACCCTTGGTATCAGCTTCCCATTTTTTTCTCTCCTTCCCCCCTCCCCTCGCCAACTCATGATAATTTATAAATTATTATTATTTTGTCATGTCTTACACTGTCTGATGTCTCCCATGGCTCAGTTTTCTATTGTCCATCTCTCAGGGAGAGGGTTATAAGTAGATCCCTGTGATCAGCTGCCCTTTCTGCCCCGCCTTCCCCTCCCCCTCCCCCTTCTGGTATCGCTTTCTCATTATTGGTCCTGAGGGGTTTATCTGTTCTGGATTCCCTGTGTTTCCAGTTCTTCTCTGTTCGAGTGTACATCCTTTGGTCCAGCTTGATTTTTAAGGTAGAATTGGGGTGATGGTAGTGTGGGGTGTGTGTGAGATGGAAGCATTTAAGGACTAGAGGAAAGTTGCATGATTCACCATTGTTATACTGCACCCTGACTGGCTTGTCTCCTCCCCATGACCCTTTTGTAATGGGATGGAGGACCAACTTATTAGTGGGGTAAAAATGTCTGACAATGCTTTTAAGAACTCTAAGTGGACAGTATGCCTGGTAGTATGATCCTAATAAGCAACATAGATCCAAATGTCTGTACACACACTGGGACATTGAACCCCAAATCTTCGAGCTGCACAAAATGCTCAGCTGGGATTAGGTTTTTCCAGAGAGGCTGAGATGAGGATGCCAAAGTCCGCCCTGCAGGGATGTGATGTGGAAACCCTGCTAGGGTAGCTAGTCTCTACTTCAAACACATCTGCACCCCAAGGACTTAAGACTGAAACTCCAGAATGTGTGAAGAAGCAGAAGAAAGATAAACCAAGAGTATTGAACCATTGGTAGGTAGACTAAGATGTACTACTTCAATGCCCTACTTGCTGTATTAGGATATGTATTATTCTGGCAGACTTGTGAATGACATTGTCAATGAATATTACTATAAGTTTTCCATGACCATGAAGTCCCGCTTGACCAAATACCATGCAGTCACATAAGGATTTATTCTGTAAAAATCAATAATCCATGCACTACCATCCTACACTTGTTCAATCTTCTTTTCTCAATAGTGTTTTAGAACTAGTACCATGGGCTAATCAATGATACTATAAACAACAGGCCAGGTGAATGATCGATAAGATTCTCTACCATAAATTAACAAGAATGCCTTTAAGGTGAAGCAGAGGCAGATAAAAAACAAAGACTCAGGAATGGATTTTGGGCTCATACTTAATCCTACCTCCAATCTAAGAACAATGGTATTGCTTGATAATCATTCCCATGAGGGAAACACAGAAGATATGGGCCCTATAGTGAAGCATGGTGAAGATGGTGCTAGATAGCAGAAAGAAGAGTGTGTGGGATTAAAGGCTTGTCTCCAAAAAAGCAGCCCTCTAGGTGAGACATCAACTAAGCCCACACAGAAGAAGCATGGCAACATCTGTGATCCAAGGATTTTAAATCATATAATCCAAATCAGAAAGAGGGAACAGTATCAGAGCTTAAATCATGAGAATCTGGTGTTCAGAAGCCCATGGATCACAGTTGAATTCCCAAATAACTTGCAGGATATACACAAAGATTATACCTTTGGTACTTGTCTCTAGTCATAACACAGAGTAATGGAGAGATGACTATAGAAGATTAAAATGACAAATCTAACTTGTATGGTTACAACCTTGTCATTTGATCTCTCTTTTAATCTATTTCATACTTGATTTTGTTTTTAATATTTTCTTTTTTACATATTGGGGTTTATCTCTGTTGTTGGTATCCTTCTTGACTCTCTATGTATTTTTTTTTTTACATTTTGGGGAGTATATGAAGTCTAGGATAGGTGAAACTAGAGAGACAATAACTAGAAGAGGAGTCCCTGAGGAATCCGGTAGGGAAGAGGGTGGAGGAGTAGGGGAGAGCTGATATCAAGGAGTTCAAGAAGGAAGAAAGTGTGCTGTAAGTGATTGTGGTAGCGATTATACAACACTGCATGATATGATTGAACAATGGAATGGCCTGATGTCTGGATTAACTCCTAATATAATGGTAGCAGAAAAATTTATTAAACAAAAACATCAAAATGTGAAGCTATTCTTTTTTTGATGAAAGTGTTGGACCGTTAACCTAAAGGTCAGCGATTCAAATTCATCAGACATTTTTCTAATGAAAGACGAGACTGCTTGCTCCCATGACGATGATTGCTTCAGAAGCCTCACATAAGGTAGCTATGGCAGCAGGTTTGGGGTATTCTCAAGCTAGGTGTGGTAGCTACATAATCTGGTGTCACTTTGAGGATTCAGAACGAAGGGGTGGAGTCTAGCCTGTTAATTAGGTAGTGGGTTGATGATCTCATTTGGAAGCTCTAAGGAGATAAATAGCTTACTGGAGGTGGGACATGTTCTCACTCCCCATGAGACATCCCTGTGGAGAAGACACTTGGAGAAAGGCTGATGGAGTCAGACCTCTGGAGCTGGTGAAGCCACATAGAGACCTCTAATAGCACTGAGACACTTACAACACCACTGGATCCACAAGACTTACCACCCCCTAGCCTGTGATCTCCCAACATTGGGTTCTTTGCATGTGTTTCCTGAGTTTGTAGAGGACTTTATATATTGGTATCAGACATATGGGCTAACATCAGACTTATGAACTTGAACTGGACTATCCTGGGATGTTTTCTCAATGTTCAACTGCTCTTGTATATACAGCTCTTTCTTACACACATATGAGTGTCTACGGATTTGTTCTATATTTCTATGAATGGAGGTTGATGATAAAGTGATTTCTGAGATAAACTCTAAAAGAGGTTTTTCAATAAAGTCAGAGCTAAATGGATAAAGTCAGAGAAGAATCAACTGATTAGAATTTGGGGGCCATGAGGAGATTGGTGCTTGGATTGGTTCAGGAAGGTACCCAGTACTGTACATATTTAGGGAAACCAAATTGTGCAGAACCTTTTTCAGTGAATAAGTATTCAATATCACTGGAATACATGTAAGGAAATTATTAACAGCAAGAAAAATGTCCTGGTTGGAGCTTCTGTTCAAGCCAGCGAATGGAATCTCAAGACTATTCCTCCTACAGACCTCCATTTCCTCTTTTGCTTTTAAAATAAAAAAGATGATATTTAATATGATCCTTTTTGTCCTCAGCATTTTATAATCCTCTACTACCAAAAATCCTGGTTTTAAAGAATGGTGGACTTATTTTTGAGCTGTATCTGTTGCTACTTGCTCTTATGTCAATTCTGACATGTGGCGACCCGAGTGTGCAGAGCAGAATTGCTTATCTTGGGATGTGTAGGAGGTAATAAGGGAGGTAATAAACATTGACTAAGCAACTTCCAAGCTCTAGGACAAGCGTTTATTTAATCTGACTTAAGTGATAAAGGAGACCCAATAAATATCTTTAGTCATGCTTCAGTGACAATGTAAATGAAGACACATTGAACATGGAATAACCTGTCCAGAATCATTGACTAACAACTAATACTCATCACTTGAGCTCTCTTTGAAGCTCCAGTTCTTGGATAATCAACTTCTATGACTAGATAACATTCAAGTTTCTTGGTTACTATACGAAACTATCATTGGGAGTGGGGTGAGAAGCCACTGTAAATGAAGAACCTATTCAGGATATAGGGCATGTTTTTACAGAGACAATTTTAATAGTTCCCAGCAAGAGTTAGATGTGAAGTAGAAGGATCTGGGAGTATATGTTTCTATGAGTGAATTTTAATTACACTGGAATAAATTCGTTCCATTGTTCAGTTTTCTATTTGATGCTTAATGTCAGGGAGACAAGCTAAATGACAATATATGATCAGTATCCAGACCTCATTTTTATGCATTAGCTTGCATGACCCCCTCAAGGGACTACATTTTCCAGTGTTCTTAAGGACTTTAGGCTCCCCACTACTGCATTTTCCAAGTAGTGAGACTCTCAGTCAAGACTCAATTGATGTCATGGGCTGATCTTGTTCTCTTGTTGAAGCAGCTTATTTCTCTGGAATATTTGAAGTCTGTTCTTACCATTTCCTGCCGGGTGGGGCTTCTTTGGGCTGTGCTCTTCACTTAAACGAGAAAGGCATTTCAAGGAGACATGTTTTATCATCCCTTTTTTCCCTTTTAGAGGAACCTCCCTGTAATTTAAGGTTGTTAATAACTTCACCAAAGTGACATTTCTAATATTATCTATTTATTTTCCTGTTGGAAAGACAGGGAAACTAGTCTTTCAATACTAGTTCTAAATCCAACTTACTAAAAAACTATAGTGAGTTGTTGAATGTGCATTCTTTTAATGAAATTACATGCGAAAAATAACCTTAAAAAGTATCAAACATACACATAAAAAGCTAACATTTTAATTAAATACACATGAGTACTAATGCTCAAGAGAGCTAATAGTGCCTTCAAATATAACTTGCCCATTTCAGGACTGAAAAACCAAACAAATTTCCTGAATTTTGTTGGAAAGCAAAAGGCATTGGGTTTAATTATTCAAATGGACATTAGGGATGTGTTATCATCTTTCCCATCACTCATTATTATCCACTAGTAATTTATGCAGAACCAGAATGTACCATATATGCCCGTGTACGGTGTACAATGTGATCAAGTGAGGGACACGTTTTTTGGGAACTTATTAATGAAGCAGGATAAAGATGCTTGCGACTTCGCTAAGCTAATAACTGCTTTGGAACATGGGAAGAGGAAAAAATGAATGCCCTTTCTGTTTTACAGATGAAAACTACAACACCACGGCATAAAGTTATTTCAATAGCTCTTACCCTATTGAGGGAAGGATTTTCCATTTTGAAATTCTCCTGCTAAGGTGATGTTAGGAATGAATTGTGTTCCCTTAAATAATTTTGGAACATCCTACCCTGTATGCTGAGAGTATAAGTGTATTTTGGACTTGGTTGCATTTGTTAATGAGATGGAATTAGTGCAGGGTGTGCTGTGAGTCAACCTAGTTTGATGCATTACAGAAACTAAACAGGCATATAAGAAGTAAAGATGGAGGAAGAGAGATGCCAAGGTATGTGCTGTTTGCCTAGGAGCAGACACTCAGAAAAGACAATGACCTAACTCCAGAGGGGAGAGAGACTTCTCCCCAAGCTGACACCATGAATTCAGACTTCCAGACTCCCAGAGTACTAGAAATAAATTGCTAAGCCATCCACTTGTGGTATATCTAGTATAGCAGCCCTGGATAACTCAGGTAATCTGATGAATTCTTAATAAGTTGCCACTTGCTGCATTCAAGCATGATCCCAGAGAAAACACATTAAACCTTCTTACACCATCCGTCTTGCTTTAGCCAGCTGTACAATGCACGGATATGTTCTGATGCTCTGGTCTAGACCCACTGAGTCCAGCAGTGAGAGAGGATTAGGCACCTTGGAGAAAAAACTAGCAGCATATGTGAGTGAGCACTGCCTTCTCATACATGGCAGATAAACTCCTTTCTATTTCTAGTAGCTGGGGGGAAGGACTAGATGATTTGGGGGAGAGGTACTGTTAGGAGCTTTCCCATTCATTCTGACCCCTAAAATTTTTTTTAGGGGGGGGGCAATCACTGCCTCTGATGGTCGTGGGCACTACCCAGTGCTGCTCCTGAGAGCTGCCACTGAATTTGAACCGCCAAGCCTGCGGGCCGCAGTCCTGCACTCAACCACTTACGCCACCGGGGCTCAGCCCCCCTTACAACCTTATAAACAATAGAACGAACTATTACCCATCCTGTGTCATGCTCACAATTGTGATATTTGGGCCTGTCCATTATTGCAGACACTGTGTCAATCCATCTTGTTTAGGGTCTCCCTCTTTTTCTCTGACCTTATACTGTACCAGATATGATGTCTTCCTTTAGGGCCTAGTCTCTCTTGACACCATGTGCAAAGTATGTAAGACAAAGTCTTGCCATCAGAGCATTCTGACTGTATCTCTCCCAAGACAAAGTTTCTCTTTCTTCTGGAAGTCCCTAGCATGTTCAATATTCTTTGCAAATCCATAATTCAAGGGCATTAATTCCTCTCAGGCTTCTGCATCCATTGTCCAGCTTTCACACACATATGAGGCACTTGAGAATACCAGGCTTGGTTCAGGTGCACCTCAATCCACAAAGTGACATTGACTTAAAGAACTAGACTGTGATTTAGTAAACAGGATTTAGTTCCAACTCTGTTTTTTTTTGGGTCATCTTGGTAGGTCGCTAAGCCTCTCTTAGCTCAGTATTCCAATTGATGAGTTGAAGGTCTTCTAGGCTATCTTGTCTCTAAAATGCCTTCAGATTTAAGATTTCAAAAGGCCCACACTATCTATATTTAATACCAGAATGTAGCAGGCATAATTACAAATTTACAAGATATAATACTGAGCACTAATATGAACTCAGCCTTCAGAGATGCTTTGAAATTCTCTCAGCCGCATGACTCCTTCATACCATCTCCTTTATCTTATTAGCAGACATTCCATAAAAATGAAAACCACTTCTAGCTAATACACTGTTTAGAATTCTTCTGAGTTATCTTCAGGAATCATACACATTTGCACCTACTAACCCACAGCCATCCAGTCTATTCTGACTCATAAGGATTCTCTAGGACTGAGTGCAACTGCTTCTGAGGATTTCCCAGGCTGAAAAACCTATAGGCAAGCAGACTGATTCATCATTTTCCTCTGCAGCAGCTGGTGGGTTTAAACTGCTGACCTTCTCTCGAACAGCTAACGTGCTTTGTGGCATGGTGGCTATGCATTGGTTTGCTAACCCCAAGGTCAGGAGTTTGAAACTACCAGCCATTCAAAGAGAGAAAGACAAGGCTCTCTACTCCTGTAAATAGTCACAGTCTCAGTTGTACCTTCACAGTGAATGAAAACAAGCAAACAAAAACATGTATTGTAATCAGACATGGTATTTCAAGGAAGAAAAAAATTAAGCAAAACACATTTTGTTTTTCCACAGAAACCCCACATGCCCGTCACCTTGTTTTAAAATGAAGATTCTGAAATGTTGATGTATATTTGATAAATTGAATGACTAAGAAGGAGAGGTAGAGGTTAGAGAAGGACCTAAGGATGAACAGAGTAACGAAAAGATGTGATGGGAGAGAAATCTATACAGAGCTAGAGGAACAGGCCAACCAACAAAGAACAGAGAGAAAAGGTGAAACATCAAACAGATGTTAAAACAAGGGGAAAAGCAGAGTTAGACTAGAACTCCAGAAACTGAACATAAGTCTTTCTGAAAGAAAGGTTTTCAGATAGAAGTCACTGAGCAGATGATTTTAAATGAAACTAAACTTCGCTTTCCCCCCTTTCCCCCATTTTATTGGGGGCTCATACAGCTCTAGTCACAATATACACATATATTCTTTGTGTTAGTATTTACCTCTTTATTGGGGGGTGGGTTCTCGTACAACTCTTATCACAATCTATCCATCCATCCATCCATCCATCCATTGTATCAAGAACATTTGTACATTTGTTGCCATCATCATTCTCAAAACATTTGTTTTCTACTTGAGCCCTTGGTATTGGCTCCTCATTTTTCCCCTCCCTCCCTGCTCCTCCCACCCCCATGAACCCTTGATAATTTATAAATTACTGTTATTTCTTACACTGTCTGACATCTGCCTTCACGGGAACACTTTTCTGTTGTCCATTCCCCGGGGAGGATCTATGTAGATCTTTGTAATCCATTTCCCCTTTCTCCTCTGCCCTCTCTCCATCTGTATCGCCACTCTCAGCACTGGTCCTGAAGGGATAATCTATTCTGGATTCCCTGTGTGTCCAGTTACTATCTGTACCAGTGTACATGCTCTTGTCTAGCCGGATTTGTAAGGTAGAATTGGGCTCATGATAGTGGGGGTGGGGTGGGAGGAAGCATTGAAGAACTAGAGGAAAGTTGCATGTTTCATCCTTGCTACACTGCACCCTGACTGACTCATCTCCCTGCGACCCCTCTGGAAGGGGATGTCCAGTTGCCTACAGATGGGTCTTGGGTCCTCACTCCGCACTTTCCCTCATTCACAATGATTTGAATTTTTGTTCTTTGATGCCTGATACTGATACCTTCAACACCTCGTAATAACGCAGGCTGGTGTGCTTCTTCCATGTGGGTTTTGTTGCTTCTGACCTAGATGGCCACTTGCTGACCTTCCAGCATTTAAGATGTGTATATATCTTTTGATAGCTGGGCAACATCAGCTTTCTTCACCACATTGGCTTATGCACCCGTTTGTCTTCAGCGATCATACTGGGAAGGTGAGCACACAATGATATGACTTTTTGCTCTTTGATGCTTCACACATGATCCCTTCGGTACCTCACTTTCAAGTAGTAACAGGCACGTGGGGGACATGGGGACTGTGTGGTGCTTAGTTCTACATGCATTCAAGCAATGTGAAGGCTGAAGGAGATGTCCCTACATTATTTCAGTCACCGTCTTCAAGGAGATGCCTCTAAATTATTGTAAAATGATAAGGACAAGTCCAAACGCCATGCGTCTTCCATGACGAGGACAATTAAGTTGAGAAGAGAGTGAAAATGCATGTTGAAAAAGTATTTAGTTTGCCCTGGGAAAACTTAATCACTGAAACATCTTCATGGGTCTGATTTATTTACAAGCTTTCTACAAAATGTTCAACAGCTGTTACCATTTCAAATTATAATATGAATTCGAAGGACAATCTTTCTCCTATTAAGCAGTTTGCTTTTCATTATTTAGGTTACATATGATGGCACAGTTGCTGCAATGAAACAACATCCCTATTATTTAAAAGGGTCTAATAGAGATTTATAAATTACATGGTTTACTTTGATGTAATCTGCCCCTCCTCATAAAGTGGAGGGGGTGGTGGATATTTATAGCAAAAAACCAAACTCACTGCCAGTGAGCCAAATTTCACTCACAGTGACCCTGTAGGACAGGGCAGAACTGGTTCATGGGTTTCTGAGACTGTAATTGCTTATGGGAGTAGAAAGCCTAATCTTTCTCTTTCTGAAGTGTTGGTGGTTTTGAACTGCTGACTTGGCGATGAGCAACCCAACTTGTAAACACTATACCACAAGGGGTCCTAGAGATTGCAAGCATGTGTGACTATACTGATACTTCTTTTAATCTGGAAGGTGGGTACAGGAAGGTTCACTCTTTAATTCGATTTTTGGGTATATTTGGTTCCATAGTACATTTGTAAAGTAGCTTACCTTTTACTGGAGTCAACTACGTGTAGCACAGTTCATTGTGTTCAAGGGGAAGTAGCCAGGGGAATGAATGACTCCAGGACAACAGGAAAGACTCACAGGAACATTTTCTTACAGAAGCTTCGTTGGTCTCTTCTCTTTCAGCAGTGCCTCCTATAATGTAATTTTTCATTATCATTTAAGTTTTATTATCCGAGCAGCTCTTTATAAATTCCCACATCTAAGCTTTATTTTTGGAACAGTTCTTTGTAAATTTCCATGCCTATGTTTTACTTTTAGAACAATTCTTTATAATTTTCCACTCAGAAACACGAAACACAAGACATGGAGGAGAACCAGGCACTTCATGTTGGCTTTATTTTTCCCATTGCATTTAATTGAAGCTCTACATTCTGAAAGCAGAAGGGGGAGCATCTGTATGCCTTGGTCAGGATGTTCCCTGGGAAAGCTGGGACAGAGTAGGGTTTGGAATCCTTCTTTGTCTATCACTTGAGACTGGTATCCTAGAAGTGTTCAGTCCCCTTCAGGACAAGAAGACTTGCCTCTTACTCACACACTGATTTATTTGCAAGCTAAAATCTCAGAGGAGACTGTCTGTCTCCCCAGCTGCAGAATGTGTATGCAATAATCGCATCTATTGTCATGGAAACTGAATTATAACCAATATACTACAAACTCTGAGCAGATTAAAATGGATTTAGAAAATCTATGTAGGGTTATGACAAAACTTATGATAAAATTTTGTTTACTTCACCTCCATCTGTTTAAAATGATAATTCATGAATTCACATTTTCACAGAAATAATGCTCCATAGCACAGTTTGTTGGTGGTAGCATGTTTATTGCCAAATATCTCCTTAAAATAGTATACATTAGTTGTGCATGACAGTAAATGAATGACAAGCATTGATAAATGTATTATACATATGTAATGACCCAGGGGGATTTATGGAAAACAGAGTTCCAGAAATCTAGGCTCGAATGTGTTGGAACATCATAAAAATATAATAGATTGGTGCCATGGTGGTTACCCTCTAGGCTACTAACCTCAAGGTCTGTAGTTACAAACCACCAGCTGTGCTGTGGGAGAAAGACTAGGCTTTTTACTCCCATAAAAAGTGAGTCTCACAAACCCACAGGGGAAGTTCGACCCTATGATATAGGGTTTCTGTGGGTCATGATTGATTTTAGCTTTGAGTGAGTTCTGTTTTAGCATGATTTAGTATTTCAACCACGTGTATCTATTTTTCTTTATTGAACTTGTATCAACTAAAATTAATAACTGCTGTTGAAATGGCGGGAAGGAAGGGCTGTAAGAGTCTAGGACACGGGTTGGCAAACTGTGGCTCTCAAGCCACGTGAGGCTCTTTTGGTACTTTTGAGGAGGCATCCCTCACCCCCACCCCCAAACCTGGATCTGCGCAGGGCATAGGATAGTATTTGTAGTATCCATTTTCCTCACTGGGCAAGCGTCTAGCAATTCACTCTCAATTAGTGCACTTGGTGATTTCTTCTTGGGAGTGCTTTCTGGTCACAGTTCAGCTTTTCATTAAAGCAGCTTTACTCAAACGTGTGTGTGTGTGTGTGTGTGTGTGTGGTGGCCTAGTTAAGAGAACAGGGTGTGGCTGTGAAATTTTGTTTCCTGATCAGGGGAAATGCTGCAAAAACTGTTGTGGTTTTAAACACAACTTACAAGTACAGGGTTATGAGTGGTTTTTTTCATTTTAATAAAAAGGCAAAATGTTGATTGATGACAAACCTTGTTCTATATATCCGTCAACTTCCCAAACAGATGAAAATGCCAACTCATAGAACAATTGAAGTTTGTGTCACCAGGTCAGACTTTTAATCAAGCTTTCTATTTAGAGATTTGGAAAAGATGGCATAAAAGTGTGCAACAAAAAAGGCATGATTTGTGGCAGCCAGGAAAATGATTTGGCCACCATGACAATGCGCCTGCTCACACAGCCATCTCAGTGCACCAGTTTTGGGCAAAAGACAGCATGCCTCTCTTGTTGCACCCACCTGCCTAACCTGACCTTACTCTGGTCAACTTCTTTTTGTTTCCATGAATGAAGAGGGGAGTGAAAGGACAGGAATTTGGTAATGCAAATGAGGTGAAGAAAAAAAATGAAGGAAGTTCTGCTGGCCTTTCAAAGAGATGAATTTGAAAATGTTTCCAAGAATGGAATCACAGATTTGACAAATGTATAAAGTGCAATGGAGAGTATTTTGAAGGTGATAAGGTTATTTTACATATAAAAAAGTGAACACACAGATTTGGGAAAATATGTTTATGGGGGGTACCCCCTTGTACTTGTGGCTCTGAAGTAAAATAAAAAAACCCAGAGGATATTGTTCAGATAATGGAGAGTTCATTTCTTTGTAAACTATATTTATAGCTATTGAGTATTTTTTAAATTGTTGTGAGGAACACAATTGGCTTTTCTGCTTCAAAAGTTTGCCAACCCCTGATCTACTACATAGGTATCCTGTGTGAAGGGGAAAATAATAACTTATAAGAGGGAGAAAGGCAACAAAAAGACATGCCATTGGGGGGGGGGGTAGATAAGTTGCTTAAATTGTTGAATGGGAAAAGGGGCTTTGCAAACCCTTAACTAATTCACATTAAAACTTTAAAAAATGCTGCTGTGGATGCTGCTGTGGTTACTCGCCATCTAGGTGACTTTGATATCATGGTGAAGCGACCACTAGACTCAACTCTGGTGAACCCTGGACTCATGTACAATGTCATCATACTATGGTGACTCCTGAAGTGTCCTCTGGTTTATTTTCAGAAGCACGTCACCAGGTCTTTCTTCCTAGTCTGGAAACTCTACTTGTTTAGAATCATAGCAACATGCAAACCAATGACCAATGGATGATGACTGCCCGTCCTTGAGCTGCATTGGCCGTTATTAGACTCCAGGTCCCCTCGAAGGCATGAATTCAACCACTTAACCTCTTAACCTCCACTTTCCAAACCCAAATCAATAATACTGTGCTAAGTGAAATTCCTTTTATTTTTACAACAATCAAGTGACTGTATCTATTTTTCACTCCCACTAGTGATGAGGAATGAACTTCAGATGACCAGAGGGTGGCACATATATTTTGGCTTGAGTAGCTTCACATTCTAGTTGTGTGAATACCACTCTGTTGAGTTTCATTGATACTCAGAACCAAACTCATTGCCATCAAATCAACACCAACTCACAGAGACTGATAGGACAAAACAGAACCACCACTGTGGATTTCTGAGACTATAAATCCTCACTGGAATGAAAAGCCTCATTTTCTTCTGCGGAGCACCTGGTGGTTTTGAACTACTGATGTTGTGGTTAGTAGCCTTCCTATACCACTCAGACTCTCATTAGTTATGATAAAAACTCAGCATAATGCTTGCAGTCTGTAACAGAGGCATTAGTAGCATAATAACTAAAGAAATTATTGTATACTTATTGTACTTACGTTACAAATTTCTCTTTGTAACACACCATACTGTAAGATCTCAGAGGACAGAACTGAAACTTCTATAACACTTCATAAAGGGAAATGTATAAGTCTTGCTTGAAGAATACTCGGAATGACAAAAATCATAACTACAGAGAAGTAATCAATTCTCCAGTAGAATGTTAGTCAAAATGGAGATAAAGATTTTTTTAAATGGATAGATCTTGTGGATAGATCTTATTTATTACCAGGATGGAGACAAGTTAGTAGCAGCAACAACATTTAAAATAAATTTCCTGGGAAAATTTTAAAGAATGGTCACATATCCTAATAAAAAAAAAAGCAAACATGCTCAACTGCAGCTGGGGTCATAATTGGATGCTTTTGGCATCTCATTGTGTAGTGACTTTGTTCCACGTTATGGATTTAAAGAGCAATCCCCCAAGTCACACATGAGCTAATGACCACGTATGAAGGACATGTCCCATGGAAATGTTGAACACTTTATTTTGACATTTTTAAGGCCAATGTAAGGGTGGGGCAGTGTGCTTTTCCATTTGTTTCTCTGAAGATTTGTAGAGTTTTGGAGAGTAATTTTGGAGGTAGCTTAAGTAGACCTTCAAGGCTCAGTCTTTGGAAATGACTTGTAGCTTCTCACTTGCTCCAATGGTCAGTGTGGAGTGTACCATTGCCTAGGAATTGTGATAATCGAGGCTTAGTCTGTGTTCTGCCTTTCCCTGCTTTAGTTATTCTAAGATCTAACGATGCCATGCTGTTCCCATTTGTCAGATTGCAGCAAACCAAAAACAAAACTGAAAACCAAACTCAGTCATTGAGTCCTGCAGACTCACAGGACCCGATCGAATACAGCACTGTCATTTTCTGAGGTGGAAACTCTGGGAGGAGAAAGCCTCATCTTTCCCCTGTGGAGTGACTGGTGGTTTTAAACTGCTGGCCTTGCTGTCAGAGGCCCAACACATAACCACTATGGCACCGGATTTCAGTAAGGTGTTCCAAATCATCTGGAAATTTTTTCATAAGATTATTGTGGTACAATGGTTCTGGCTAACACAACCGATAGATTTCCTTGTTCCTTTTTTGTTTTCTGGGGTAAGGGAGTGTCTCAGATCTGATCAATTAACTGTAACTGGCTGCAATTCCAGGAAAGTTTTAAAAAATGACAGCCTAGCCTGGAATGTTCCGTCGACCCTAGTTCCTGTTCCCTTCTTCTTGACTATAGCAAACACAATGCCCAGAAGGACAGGAACCACCTGATGATCCAGAGGTGAACGGACAAACCCTAACGACAGCATCAGCAGACATACTGAAAGACTACATTTCCCTACCAACTTCCATAAGAGCCCCGGCAGTGGAGTGCTCATGGGTTGGACGGTGATCCATGTTCGGCAGTTCGAAACCATGAGGAAGCTCTGAGGGAGACAGAATAGGCTTTCTAGTCCTATAAGCAGTTACAGTTTCAGAATCCCACCATGGTGGACCCTTTTGATTCAACCTGACTTGGTGGTAGCAAGTGGGCTACAAGTGACTTCCCTAAGAAGGTGCTGCAACCCTGCCTACCTCTGGATTTCTTGCTATCTGAGGAAAAAACAAGGCTCACTGTAGTCATTTTTATAGGTTTTGCCTTGTTTTCAGAGGCACCAGTAGTAACGGATACAGTCTACTCATCTACATGATGAGAAGTAAGATGATCTGACAGAAGCATGAGGAGCACTCAGGACTGACAGAAAATGTTACCTCAATTCTAGAAGAACTAAGTTTGAAAATGGAAGGTATGCCTAAAATTCAAAATGTCTCTGATATGAGTTATTTTATGTGGAATTTGAGAATATAGTTTGAGAGATTTCTTCCTGAGCTCTGAGATGTTATTTTGCCAGAGGGCTGGTTATCTTTGTCCAGGTTAATCATTATTTCCTAGGTAGGATGTCAGCAACTTAGTATGATGTGGTTTGTCTGGTCTGGGCTCTTTCTTGGCTTGTGATTGGTAAATATCTTGCAATAGTTTGTCAATAGGCTATAAACATTAAGTGTTTATGGCCTTCTATGGAAATAAAGTATCTGTGGCCTACCAAAAGGGGATTGGTCAGTGTGTGTCTCTGGTGGGATTTCCATCACGAGTTTTTATATTTAAGCAGCTTCCCCTAAAGAAGTTTTAAAGACAAGAGGAAGATGGAAGCGAAGCAGCAGGAATGATCAGAAGGAAAAAGGAAATGATGCAGGGAGAAGGAGCGAAGGCAAGGAATCTCCTAAAATACCTGAACTATAAAGGTCAAGGCTGTTACACTGAAGGCACAAACCTGTTATACTGCACTACACACTGTGTACTGTATACAGGTGCAGAAGGGGCAGAGCCAACAAGGATAGACAGTAGGGGCAAAAGGATGTCTATGCTGAGAGGAGGCCTACAGGCCTTGGAGAAGCAGAGAACTGTCCTTTGTTGAAGCAGGGTCACTTTTGCCTACATACTTGTTGATCCTGATTCTGAGAGCGTAATGTTGATTCTGACCCCAAGTAGTACTCTGCGACTTCCTTCATAAATGGCTTCATTACTTCAGTATGGTTTCTGCGTAGTGGGTGACTATCAAAATGCATTTTCCAACTCAGCAAAGGTGTAGTGAGTGTCATGGGAGTGGCAGCTGGTGTTAGAATTTGGGGGACAGTTGGAGAGGTGTATCTGACTTGCACTTTATAGGGATCAGCCTTGGAGTGATCTTCATCTGCCTTAACCTCCTGAAGTTAGACAGATGGTGACCCTGAAGACATAGCTCTTACTCCCATCATTTCATCCTTTCCATCAGAGGGGTGGCATGGAGGACAAACGAGAGGTGATTTCTGATGAGTATGCTTTCTGAAAAAATCATGTAAGAGGCAGAAATTTGGGGACTGAGGCATCCCAGATGGTCAAGCCAGTGACAAACAAGGTGACTTCAGCTTATGGTGACCCTGTGCGTGTCAGAAGAGAGTTATGCTTCACAAGACTTTCATTGGCTAAACCTTTTTTTACAATTTCACAGCCAGGTCTCTTTGACAAGCTGTTTCTCTGGTTATTGGATGCTCTGGCCCTCAAACTTTCATTAGCAGCCAAGAGTGTTGTTTGTACCACCCCTGAGGCACTCTCCTCAGGATTCCAGTGAACAAAGAATGGAGGTGGGAATGATAACTATTTTCAATGGACTGCAGTGATAGGTAAAGAGGGGACCCAATTATGAAGATCTTTGAATGTCTTGAACACAGAATACCCTAAAAAAATGCCTTAACAAGGGAATTATATCATCAGACTAGTACTCTAGATCTATCTCTTCTAAGGTATCTAGCAGTAATTTTAAAAGAAGTGGATCTGAGGGCAGATGAGTAAATCAAACAGAAATTAAGGCAGAGTGATAAGCATCAATTGATAAGGAATGTAAGAATAATAATAATAATTTTAAAGTGCATTCTTCAGAACCATAATGACTTTCACACAGAAAACCAGAGAAAAGCAAAAAGGTGTTTGGATAAGGGAGGATACTCAAGGGCTCAGGTTCTAAAGTCAATCCTGTGTAACCAGTTGTGTCAGAAAGCCCCTCATGTTTTTCTTTTTTTCATAATGTGTGCTGCATCATTCAGTCCCTTGATGTTTATTGAGCATATGATTTGAGTTGAGATAGTGGGTGTGAGGAGGTGGTTAAGATAGAGGATGAAGAAGAACAGAATTCATTGAGCGGAAGATAGACAGGAAAACAATGTTTGAGAAGATACCATGAGCAGCACATATTACTTCATTGAGTTGCTGGGAAGATTAAATGAGGTCACGTCTGTAAACTGCTTAGTTAGGCAAAGTGCCTGGTACCTAGTAAGCACTCAACAAATAGTAGTTATTATTCCACATAAAATCTCATAGGAGGGGGAAAAAAGGAAGAGAGATAAACTGTCTTGAGAAGTTGAGGACAGTTTCAGAGAGGCAGTGACAAAATTCTCCTGGCTGAAATTGAGATGGGAATTCTAGATGGAAAGACCTACAAGAGAAACTGTGATGCGCTCTAAGAAGAAGACAAGATGTAGCCCAAATATTTCACAGTGGCTGGTGTACTGGGCTTAGAGGACTTTGAATGCCCAGCAAAGATCTATCATCTTCATACTCTACATAGTCAAAAGCAAAGTCTGATTGTAAGCAGTGCTGGGCGAGGATATTGCTTATTAGAAAGACCACTCTGGTGACTGGGCATGGGAGGTAAGACTAGAATAAAGGTAAAGCAATCACAAAGGAAACCATTGTTCAGAGAAGTCACTAGAGGCAAAGATAGGAATCAAGATAGTTGTATAGGGGATAGAGTAACAGAGCAAATGATAGCTATTATAATAATTATTGTTTTGTTTTTCTTGACTTTTATAATTTTGTTTTTTTGGTAGCATTTTAAAAGAAAGAGGCATGTTTCATTCTATTCATAAATAATTGGAAGTTCATAGCAATGAAATGTGTATGTCTGTTAGACACGGAACAACTTCTGGGACCTTAGGTCAGATTGGATATTACCATGTTCATTTTATTTCTACATTGGTTTTCACATGGTACTTGTTCTTCTGAGAAAACATTTTATGAAATAGTACTAGAAATCATCATTCTGCTAAGGTTCTGAAACTTTATAGAATTATGCTTGAAGACTTTTAAAACTGATTTTAAAATAGACTGCATTCTTACCAAGTCAAATAACATTAATCTCTTTTAAAACATAAAAACCCCAAACATAAAAAAAAATACATAGAGACAAAATAGAGACAAAAAACTTCACAAATGTAACGTTCATTACACAGTTTCAGGTTAAGTGTGCTTATTTAAATGATGTGCAAAAATAACTTCTTGCAAAAAGTTCAATGGTGTGATCCAATTCTGTATATTTTTGGTGATCTTACTTTTACATTCTAAGATTCTGAAATAGAACCTTATTTGTTAACTCCAGGTAACTTGTGCTAATTGGAAGAATAGCCTTTCTGCAGCAGAGGAGAAATGGTATGTGACCTAACATGGTTCACCACGAAGATATCAAATGGATTTCCAGATATCCCAGCCCAGCTCCGCAGTTGACCTTCCTGACACTGAGGAAAGGTTTATGGGCAACTGCCAAAAACATTATGAAATGTTTTACTGTATAATCAATGCCCCCCCATTAAAAAAGTCAATTAAGTATAATTTCAGATAAGGAGAATGTGTTTGACATTTCTTATGACGAAGAGCACAGGTGGGCTATATATTACACTGCTGACCACAACTTTTAAACAGCCAAAAGATTGCTGTGAAAAAGATGAGGCTTTCTACCCACCCTAAATATTCACCACAGTGGAAATGGACAGGTCCTATTCTACTCTACCCTATGGGGTTACTCTGAGTGGGAATTTACTTGAGGGCAGTGACTTAGAGTTTATGTATGAGAATTCATCACTGTCATGAAAATAACCAGGAACTGTAAATTTCTGTAATTAATTTTAAAACAAGCAAAAAAGAAATTTTCATTTTCCTTATTTCAGCTTAAAAGGACCCTTTTTATTTTAACATAGTTATGGATTCCCATACAATTATAAGACATGATACTGAGAAGTCCCTATACCCTTTACTAAGTTTCCCCCAATGACAACATCTTACAATGTTAACAATGTTACTCCAATACTACAAGATGGTTCCCCCCCAAAATGGAAATAAGCTCTGGGCTAGAGCTTTTGTAAGGTGTGCATCCCACTAGGTGAGCATCCAGCAACTTGCTCTGAGTTAGTGCACCCAGTGGCATTGCCTGGGAAGGTTCTCTCTGGTTAGAGTAAATTTTTTTGTAAAAGTGGTTTCTCTTGAACCTCGTTTTTTGCATGGTTGTGAAATTTTGTTTCGTGCTTTGGGGTGTTGGGGGGGTGTCACAGAAACTATTGTGATGCTAACAACAGTTTACAAGGAAAAGTGCTGTGGGAAAAATTCAAGAGTTTGAGTGGTTTTCTTGTTTCAAAAAAGAGTTAAACGTCAATTGTCATTTGTCGATTGACAAACCTTGTTCTGGATGTCCATCAACTTTCTGAATGCATGAAATGTCGACTCATAGTGCATTTGGAGTTCATTCACCAGGTCAGACTAATAATTAAGCCTTCTATTTAGAGGTTCTAAAAAGATTGTAAAAGAGTATATGAGATAGTAAATGTTTACTGTGTCAACCTGTCCGATAAAAACAAATGGGATCAATTGAAGAGGAGAGAGATAAATTACTCCATAAGCCTCACCTTTCTAGTTCTCATGTCTCTTGCTTTATGATGGCCAGATCAGGGTACAGCTGCCTTAGCCAGTTTCCTGCCTCAACTGGCAAGGCTCACTTCCTGCAAGACATCTCCGAGGAGAAGCTGCATGGACATACCCAGATGCAGCCCTGGGTGGTGAAGCAGCCATAGAAGAGTTCTGTCAGCACTGAGATGCTTATACGTCCACTGATTCAGCTTTCCTCCTACAGTTGGCACCATTGTGTGTGTCTTGTGAGATGGAGCAGGACTTTGAAGATTGGTGTCAGACATGGGTTGATGTTGGACTTGTGGGCTTGGGCAGCACTGGGTTGGGATGCTTTCTGAATGAGCACTTATTTCTATAAAACTCTCTCTTAAAATATGAGTTTCAGAGGAATTTTTTCTCCAATTTATTCAGGCTAACACAGTGAACAACAAAAAAGGCCTAATTTGTGGCAGAGGAGGGACTTGTTTTGCCACCACAACAATGGACCTGCTCATGCAGTCATCTCAGTGTGGCAATTTTGGACAAAAATATCACGCCTCTCTTGCTCCGTGCACCTTTTTCACCTGACCTTGCTCCATGTAACTTCTTTTTGTTCTCACAAGAGGGAGACAAAAGGACCATGATCTGATTACATAGAAGAGGGGAATGGAAAAAAAAATACATGGGAGGTACTGTCAACCATCTAAACCAATGAGTTTGAAAAATGTTTCCAAGAATGGAATCACAGACTTGACGAATGTATTAAGTGTACTGGAGAATGTGTTGAAGGTGAGAAGGTTGCTTTGTAAAAAAAATTTAAATACATAGCTTTGAAAATAAAACTTTTTTTGGGGGGGTTACCTCCTCACATAGTAACAATATTACAACAGGGTTTCACTACCACTACCACAAAGATGCTGTGCTGCCTCTTTATAAGTATGCCTATCTCCTTCCACACTTTGTCAAAGTCAGGTGAGCACATTTGTGCATGAGGGTATAGAATGTAGGTCTACCTCCTGAGTTCTCTGTTCTGCTCTATTGAGTGATTTGTGTATCCTCTCTGTGAATAACTGATGGTTTTAATTTCTGTGACTTTATGATAGACTTTAATACTGGGAAGAGTAATTGCTCCACTATTCTTAATTTAAGATTGTGTTGGATGTTATTGATTTATAGTCTTTTTAGATATTATTTCTTTTTTTTTTTTTTAGGCATCACTGCCCTCAGGTGGTGGGAGTAGGAGGCCCAGCCTTTGCTCCTGGGAGCCGGAATTGAACCTCCATCCCAATGGGCCGCAGTCCCGCGCACAACCACTACGCCACCGGGGCTCAGCCTCATATTATTTCTTTGAGACATTAAGAAATCCAAATATGTGCTCTATAAAATAGGTCTTTTCTCTTTTTCAATTTATTTATCCATTTGTGTCTTAATAACAGGTCTTATAATATGAGGCTAATTATTGATCCTCAAAATTTCCGAAAAAGCAGGAAGTTATTATTCCTGATACCTTACTTTAAGGTAAAGTTGAAATAGATGATAAGAGGCCATTGTGAAATTTTCTCTATAGGTATTTGAAAACCACCTATTCCTATCCATCCAGACATGCTGTGAATATTTCGGCCGATAGTTTTGAGTTATTCATCTTTTACAAGAATTTTCGATGCTAGAAGTTTTCATATGCTATACCAAGGGGGTAATTTCTCAATGTCCTGCTTTATTGACCTTTAGCTGTATTTACCTCTCTATAACCTTTATAAAGCAATACATAAGTGGAAGCGCAGACCGTGAACAAATCCCAAGGCCAGCTTGTTGAAATCCAAGTTTGTCTTTAAGGATTCTACTGTGCCATTTACCTTCTGAGAAAAAGGCAAAGCCAAGAAAGGACAACAAAAGCTTAAGCAAATTCATCTCTGGCATTAAATGCACCTCAATGCTACTGCAGTATTTTTATTCTTCAGAAAATAGTACATTTTCAATGAGGAGTGCTCTCATTTTATCAAACGGCTGAAGCTCCATAACTGCATACTATTGGAGGCCTATGGCAAAGATTGAGTTTCAAGACATCGAGCTGGGTGGCAATGCTAGGCAACTTTCTCTCACCCATGATAACCCTCATTTCTCTTTTGAGTGGGAAGAATATTTTATAATCTATCAGACAATTCATGAAAATAATTTTGGTGTTTTTAAGCAGTAAACTGGTCCTTTCACGACATAGCCCTTTATCCCCTAAAATTAAAAAGTATAACTCTCTGAGAAATCTTTGCAGCATATAGTAAAAAAACAAGAAAAATAAAAACAGAATTATACAGCATGCTTTGTATCTATGTAGCTGTTTATGAGTCACGTCTGACTCCTGGAGACCCCGTTATGTCAGAGTAGAACTGTGCTCTACAGGAATGGTTGTCACTGGTCTTTCTTCTGTGGCACCTTTGCTGGAATTTGAACTGCAGTCTTTCAGCTTGAAGCTGGATTCTTAACAGTTTGCTTCACACAAGAACTTCTTAAACAAGATTAAAAGTTGATTTTCTTTAAACAATTATATTGGGATAAACAAATTGCACACATTTAAAATACATCATTATATATTTTGACATAGGGACAGGTTTAAGAAACCATCATAACAAATGCAGTAATTGAAATATCCTTCACCCTTAAATATTTTTCATATCCTTTGAATTTTCCTCCACAGTTCAGGTAACCACCTATTTTTCATTAGTTCCATAATTTGTCTGTCAGTTTGTCATACTGGGATAGTGTGTCTGTTGCTATGATGCTGGAAGCTGTGTCACTGGTATTTCAAATGCCAGCAGGGTCACCCAATGTGAACAGATTTCAATGGAGCTTCCTAACTAATGAAGAAGGACTTGGCTCTCTACTTCAGATGAAGAAGCTGCTGAAAATGTGTGCACAGTTTTGAAGGACTGCTAATATGGAAAGCCTAAACAATGGAAGCAGATCATTGTTGGAGACACTGCCAGCAGATGGGTCCCTCATCCAAGGGCATGGAAATGTGACTGAAGACAGGGACAGATTTCTTGAAGGAGAGTAGATCATGGTGACATGAATCCAGTGAAGTCTGTGGGAGTGGAGCCTTTGCAATCTTCATTATTAACAACCTGCAGTATGCAGATGGTACAACCCTCCTTTCTGACAGTGAGGAGAAATTCAAGTACTTGCTGATGAAGATCAAGGATTATAGCCTCATTGTAAGGGAGAACAAAATCTTTACCACTAGACCAACAGACAACAGACCAATAGGTAACATCAGGATAAATGCTGTTTGTGGGGGATCAATTCCAGGACAATTCCCTCACTCACACCACTCCTACCTCAAGAATATTAAAATCTTTGAATGTCCAAGTCCCTTATATAGAGTAACATGTTATTAACATATAACTATTCACATCCTCCCCATATACTTCAAATCATCACTGGACTACATGTAGTATAAAATATAATGTAAAGACGAGACTTGTTGGTAGGTGCTGTGAACCAGTCCCAACTCATGGAACCTAAATACACTGCGCAGCCCTGCGCCATTCTCACAGTTGTTATGCTTGAGTCCATTGCTGCAGCCATCGTGTCAATTGAGGGTCTTATTCTTTTTCATGGACCTTCAATGTTATCACGAGCGAAGTCCTTTTCCAAAAAATGGTCTCTCCTGATCACATGCCTAAAATATATGAGATTAAGTCTTCCCAACTTTGCTTCTAAGGAACTTTCTTACAGTAAGTATTTCAAGAAATAGTTGTTTGTTCTAGTAATCTATTGTATATTCAGTATTCTTCTTAGCCAACAGCATTATCCTAATGCATCAATTCATTTTTGCTCTCCCTCATTCATTGTCTGTTTTCACATGAATAAGAGATCATTAAAAATACCATGTCTTTGGTCAGATGCTCCTGAGACTTCACATTGACACATTTGCTCTTTAATACTTTAAAGAGGTCTTGTGATGCAGATTTTCCCAATGTAACATGTCTTTTGATTTCTTGACCGCTGCTTTGGATACCGATAAAATGGAATCCTTGACAATTCCAACCTTTTCTCTATTACTACGATGCTGTATATTGATGCAGTAGGGAGAATTTTTATTTCTTTATATTGAGTTGCAATCTATATGGAAAGCTGCAGTCTTTGATTTTCATCAGCAAGTGCTTCATGTAAATACTAGGTAAATATCATTTTATTTTCCCTTAAACTTTGAGAAGTTGATTTTCTCACTTCATTGCTTTCATATTTCCCCAAATATTTCAATCTATGATTGTTTGAATGCAGATGTGGGATCATTTGGGAGGGTCAAATGAACTATATGTATGTATGGCACTTAGACAATATACACTAATAGGTAGGTCAGTTGCTCCCACACTTTCCTGCATATTAGTATCACCTGGGAATCATTAAAAGTTGTCCAAACTTCAGTTTATTCCATGGCTAATTAAGTCACATTCTATTGAGATGAGATAGGGATTTATATATTTTTTAAGCTTAGTGAGAGATTTCAAATGTGCAGACAAATCTGAGGGACCACGGCATTAGACAATTTATATCAACTCTTTTATTTAATTTTGTAACAACTTCTTAACTTTACAACTATTTTACAGATAGCAAAAATGGATTAACAGTAAGTATATTCAAAACACTCTTCCTGACTATGGAATTTAAAAGATTAAAACCAAGTTTCTCCAACTCTCTGTTTTATGTCTTTAACTGCTTTAAGTGAACTTCTTACAGAAATCTAAAGTCAACTTTTTAAAAAAGTTCAACCACAGAGATTTTACTGCAAATATCTGATCCAGAGTTGTTATTAATGTAATAAGGGAATTGGGAACATTGTGATGTCATTTGTTAAAAAAGTCCACCATAATCCATTAAAATAACTTTACAAAATCAGCGAAGACTTCTAATTAAGGTTTCAGCATCCTATCATGAAATTAATTTTGATAAATTACATACTATAGCTTGATAATGTGCTTAAAACTTTTTTTAGCTTTTATAGTAGCCAAATAAACTCCAAGCCACGAGTCAGAGTGTCTATCCAATGTTTTCCTGAGAATAATTCCCAGATGTGCTGCATGTACAAGGCCAAGATAACCTGACGACTAGTTTCTGGAATAATACTCTGTTTGCTGTAAAATGCATTCCTTATGGGCATGTAATTTATTCTCTACACACCTAATTTAAGACATCGATGAACCAACAGCACAGCTCTAATGGGAACACTGTAACAACAGGTTTGGGTCTCTAAGTGGCAGATGGCTCAAGACATCATTAGCTCAGATTCACAGCCACATTACAAAGTCGGAGCAAAGAATGACACTTCTACTTTCCTGATGACATAATTATGGGTGTAGACTTAATTTTGGAGAGAATCCCCAAAGAGCTTATGTCAGCACAAATTGTCAAGACATTGACATGGGAGTATTTTTAGGATTTCTCTCCTCCCACAGTAATTGCAAAGAACCCCAAGCCATTTGGCAGCAATTCTTTTATAGTGAGAACCTTCTGCTTGACTGGTAGTCACTATTCTTCAGTCTTACCTGGCATTTTGTCGCTGAAAACAAACAAACAAACAAATCCAAACACTCCTATTGAGTTGATGTCAACTCAGACTGTGTGACCCTATAGAACAGGGTGGAACTGGCCTTGTGGTTTCTGAGACAGTAAGTCTTTAACGGAGTAGAAAACTCTACCTTCCTTGGGCAGAGGGGGCTGCTGGTTTGAATCTGCTGACCTTGAAGTTAGCAGCTCAGAGGGTAATCATCCTGCGCCTGGATAAGGACTCTCCAAATGTCATCAACTGAAACAACAGTGGGTTTGGCTCTGTCTGAAGCACTGATGAAAACTGCTGTAGATGGAATTGTGTCCCCTCAAAATAAGTGCTAGCTTGGCTGGACTATGATTTTCAGTGGTTTGGCAGTGATGTGGTGATATAAATTAGCAGTTGTATCATGATGCAATCAGTCCTTAGTCGGTGATCAGCCAATCAGATGTAAGGGGTTTAGAGTGGAATGCAGAATCCTTAATCAGGTCACAGTCCTGATCCCATGTAAAGAGTGTTTCACTGGGTTGTGGCCTACCTCACTTTTTATCTCACAAGTGATTACAGGAGAGAAGAGAGACTTTGTACCACCAAGGTAGAAGAACAGAGTGGGGCTGGTTTTGGAAGTCTGTCATCCCTGAGCTGAGAGTCCATAGGTAATGGGGGAAAGAGTTTCTAAGGCACAGAAAGACTTCCCAGTAGTAAAAACCCAAAGAGATCAGAACCTTCCAGCAGAGCAAACAGAGAGGGGAGACCACCCCCTTGAGCTAACACTCTGGATTTAGTCTTGTAGCCTTCTAAATTTTGAGAAAATAAACTGCTGCTTATTCTATCCATTTGTGGGCTTAATATCATAGCAGTGCTAGATAACAAAACACAAATCAGAAAGTTAACATTGCTTTGATATCCTCAAAAGTGTTTTCCTACCAGATAAATCCAAAACTATTGGTTGCTTTTTTCTAGAAGACAAAAAACTAACTCAGCTGGCTGACTTTTAAAACAAACTTTGCTTTTACATTTTGAGGTATAAACAGCTTTATTTTCCTTTTGTGACTCTAAAACGACTGACTCCTTACTCTAAGTGGCTCAATGGATAATTGCTTGATTGTGCCCTGAAAGGTTGATGGATCAAACACATCAGTCACTCTGTGAGAGGCAGATGTTTCAGTCTGATTTGTGACCTTGGAAACCCCATGAAACAGTTCCTCTGTGTCTTATGGAGGTTCTATGCATTGGACACAACTTGACATCAATAGATTTAGTTTTTAGCTATTCACTGTACATTCAGGTACATTCTCTTGTCCCTGGTGTTGTGAGTTGACGTCAACTCCTGGACACTCATAAGAACAATATAGCCCACATTTTCTTTCTCCTACTCTCTTATTGCCCCTTACCCCCAATTTTTTGATGATTGCAACACAAAATCATTTACCACAGTGAGTTTATTGCTAAACTATTTCATGAATAAGTTTTGACATTCCCATATGATTAAAAGCTTCTGCCATAGCCCGATATTTCCTCTTAGTAGTAGTCTATATAGATTCATAAAGATTTCGATGTATTAATTTTGTTTTAAGAAGGGTAGGTGTGAACACATATCCGTTTTTTTTTTTTAAGTTTCTGTAAAGGTCTACCTCAGTTCTTGCTTCTTAATGCTGAAAGAATTCACTTGGCAGAAGCGCTTTTGTAAATCCAAATAAGTGTTATGAGGGAAAGGGAAATTGCAGGTATTGCAATCTCAGGTTGTACACGTTATCCCTTGAAAGCATACAAGGCCTCAGGGTGGGGGTCATGGAACAGTTTTAACTCTTAAGTGACCAGTTCAGGACAGTGCAAAAATCCACATGGAAAAATGACAGCCAAGAGGAGTCCACAGAATCAAAAGAGATGTCTCAGGACCAAAATGGGAAGAAGATAGTGTGAGCCCTGAGTGTGTGTGCACCTTGCACACAAAGAGAGCCCCCTTCCAACCCGAAAGAGAGTGGCCTGCCCTCAGTGTCTGCTATTTATGCCCTAATACCCCCCACGTGAGGAGTGAGGAGGTATAGTTGAAGATATTGGCCTTTCTTAGTGGCAGAGTTCAGGTTTACCTGTGTCAGACATGACATCAATGGTGCCTAATGCATGTGCTCAGGTTGACTTTTTTTTTTTTTGTGTGTGGGGATCACTGCCTCTGGTGGTCTTGGGTGCTACCCAGTGCTGCTCCTGAGAGCCGCCGCTGGTTTTGAGCCGCCAAGCCCGCGGGCTGCAGTTCCGCACCCAACCACTTAAGACATCAGGGCTCAGCCCCATCAGGTTGACTTTTACCTGTGTTTAGGTAACATTGATCTGAGCATGCCCATTATTGAATTGTTTCCAGAGGTATCAAATGTGGGCCTGATTTCTTTCCAACCCTTTTACTGTGGCAAGGCCATCTAATTTTGGTTTGACTTAGGCATTTGGTGAGGCAACTTCCTTTATCCCTAATCTTTCTACCTTTTAGTTTGAACCCACTAGTTACTCTCCCTGAGAAAGATGAGGCTGTCAGCTTCCATAAAGATTTACAGCCTTAACAATTCTGCAGAGAGTAGTCCTGCTCTATAGCACTCCATAGCATGTCAGGGAAGCCAGCCCCTAACAACAATCATGGGTCCACAGGCACAACTGTATGACAATAATATATAAAGATTATAGGACAATCAGAGCGAATAAGAGAAATAGGAGAGTAAAATAAAGGAGTCAGACACATTTCATGGTGGCATGCTAGCTCAGCCCTGCTTGGTGGTCCACATGGGGATGGGAGACTAGAGGAGGAGGAGAGGAGGGAGGGGTATCCATTAGTCATGCATATTCCGGAGTTATATACACAAGGTGGGTGGTAATCACAGGTGAGGAAACCTAATACTGGCATTGGTGGAAAGCATTGGGGGAGATGGGTGCCTTAGTGGGAAAAGATCTACAGGGAGACAGAATTAACCATGTGCTCACCTCAAAGCAGCATAGCTGTTAGGGGAGAAACTGTGGGAATGACATTCATTAGTTTTCTACAATAGGTTCTCTCAGAGAGTTGGAATAGTCTCAATGGCAGTGTGATAGTGGGTTTGGTTTTGTTTCTATTGTACTAATTTTCTTTAAAAAAAAGCTTTCTTTTTTATGTTCTTCTTGTATACCCAAACACACTGCCATTGAGGCAATTCTAACTCATAACATTATTTAGGGTTTCTGAGACTTACAGTTTTATGGTTGCAGACAGTCTCATCTTTTTACTTATGGAGGGGCTGGTGGGTTTGAACCACCAACCTTGAGATGAGTGGCTGACTATTTAACTCACAGTGTCACCAGGGACCCTTAGTCTACGGCATATTCACCACAAGTTGAATTGATCAACTTTCTCCATTATCCAGCTTTCTCCTGCTTTTGAAGCTATTGAGATCACAGTTTGAGTTAGTTCACCTCAATCAGCAAAATGACATCTTTGCTTTGTAAACACTTTAAAAATGTTTTTATAGCAGATTTTTCCAATACAATTTGTTTTCTTTATTACCAGACTGCTGCTCCCTAATTGTTGAGAGAATTAATATTTATGAACTAATGCAATCTACCATAGTTCACTCTTCTGCTAAAAAAATACTCCCTCCCTTCCTGTAAACAAATCCATTTGCCTCTCCTAAAGATGATTTAACTTAAAAAAAAAATGCTGTTTGCTTCAACAGCAAATACACTAAAATTAGAATGGGAGAGTAAAGTAGTATGATCTCAAGACAAAGATGGCATACAGACTTGTGAACTAAAATCAATCAACCTCATTGCCAATTCACAGTGACCCTATAGGGCACGGTTGAACTGTCCCTTTGGGTTCTGAGACTTTATATTGCTATGGGAGTAGACAGTCTCATCATTCTCTCTTGAAAGAGTTGGTGGACTGGAACCACTGACCTGGAGGATAGTAGCTTAATTACGCTACCAGCACTCCTTACAAATTTTGGAAATTGTCCTGATTTTTAGGAGGGATGAAAATGGGGAACCCTGAGATTTTGTAGAAGTGGCGGGATTTGTTTTCTTGTTCTAGTGTTGTTAATGATACGGGCTCCTTATGTGCCCTTAATAGTTCAGTTTTTGTTTGTGGCAGCAATAGGGCTTTTACCCAGTTATCCAGCATTTGGACAGAATTATGTGTGCTAGCCTTTCTCCCTCCAGACATAGATATTATTCCTGGAAACGAACCTGTCCCTATCCCTGCTATTGATTACATGGC